>RJVU01006614.1:6143370-6182944 GCA_003731715.1 Anabarilius grahami
TAACTAGAATTTTAGCTTATTTTGTGAATTATCATTGTTAATTTTTTTAATTAAGTGTAATTAAGTATTTAATTGTATTACATTGTATTTATTAGTTTTAATTATAAATATTTTTCTAATCTAATTTTGGATCTAAGATACATACAGTGCATCCGGAAAGCATTCGCAGCGCTTCACTTTTTCCACATTTTGTTGTTACAGCCTTATTCCAAAAGGGATCAAATTATTTTCCTCAATTCTACAAACAGTACCCTATAAGGACAATGTGAAAGACAATGCAAATTTATAAAAAAAATAAAATAATAATAATAATAATAATAATAATAAAAAACAAAACAAATATTCACATGTAAATAAGTTTTCACAGCCTATTTTGTTGAAGCACCTTTGACACCAATTAGTCTTTTTGAGTATGATGCAAGCTTGGCACACCTATTTTTGGGCATTCTTCTTTGCAGGACCTCTCAAGCTCCATCAGGTTGGATGGGGAGCATTGGTACAAAGCCATTTTCAGATCTCTCCAGAGATGTTCAATCGGGTCCTGGTGGTTCCAAACTTCTTCCAATTATGGATGATGGAGGCCACTGTGCTCATTAGGACCTTCAATGCTGCAGAAATGTTTCTGTACCCTTCCCCAGATCTGTGCCTTAATACAATCCTGTCTCGGAGGTCTACAGACAATTCCTTGGACTTCATGGCTTAGTTTGTAGGACCTTATATAGACAGGTGTGTGCCTTTCCAAATCATGTCCAATCAACTGAATTTACCACAGGTGGACTCCAGTCAAGTTGTAGAAACGTCTCAAGGATGATCAGTGGAAACAGGATGCACCTGAGCTCAATTTTGAGTGTCATGGCAAAGGCTGTGATTTTTTCCTTTTTTATTTTTAATAAATTTGCAAAGATTTCAAACATGTTGTCATTATGGGGTATTGTTTGTAGAATTTTGAGGAAAATAATGAATTGAATCCCTTTTGGAATAAGGCTGTAACATAAAAAAAATGTGGGAAAAGTGAAGCACTGTGAATACTTTTCCGGATGCACTGTATGCATACATACATACAGACAGACAGATAGCTTGTTTCTAATTCTGTTCTGGATGGTTGCTAGGCAGTTGCCAGGTGTTAACTTAAATATACTGTATAAATGTAATGTATTTAATCTGTCCATTGATACAGACAATAGTATTCCAGATGGCAAAAAATATGAAAAACTTCAGTATTTTTGGGTGTGATTCAGTTTATGAAACATGAAAAGAAAAAAAAAACAGAAACCACACACTAAACAAATTCGAAGTTCAAGGTCTCTTGAAAAATATTTCACTGAAGTTTCACATAGAAGGTGACAACAAAATACCAAAGTGCACTAATAAATATATGACAAGTAAACAAAGAGCAAAAAGTGCTAAAGCTTGAACATTAGTCAACAACATTTATACATGTCAAGGCACCAGATCAGCTGGGTAGTTAATTGATTATACAATGACTGATTAATTGACAATTACGACCCATCATATGTTTACATGATAACGATATACTAAAAACGGAAAAGTTCTTCCTTTGCATTTTTCGTGTACAGACGACAATGTTGTCAAAACGATCCCCGTTCACACAAATCCATGAAAACGACTAAAAACGCTGTATTCTGCTGCCAGGCCAGTAGTTGGCGATGTCACTTTGTAAAGAAACACTCCGCGCCTATAGACTGAACACATAATACGCATGCGTATGGCCGAACGCCATGAGTGTGTTTTAGAAATCAGGAATGATGAGAGAACATTGTGCTTGGTACATTTTTCCTCTTTACATCAAACTTGGGTCTTCAGACGACAAAGTTTAAATCCCATTTTGCTAGCACGCGTCTTATAATGTTTAAGCATTAGGTCAGTAGGTGGGGAGTAGGTGTCTTTTGTGGCTGTTCGAACGCATTCGACCACATGAGCTTTTATGGTACGAAAGCAATCCGATCGAATGCGTTTTCAACCACCTTTGGAAGTGGTCGAAAGTGGACAAACTCAAAACTTTTTAGACCCTGTTTACACTCGTATCTAGCATCATCCACTTGTGATCCGATAGACCAAAACACATCTTAAAGGGTTAGTTCACCCAAAAATGAAAATAATGTCATTAATTACTCACCCTCATGTCGTCCTATACCCCTAAGACCATCGTTCATCTTTGGAACACAAATTAAGATATTTTTGATTAAATCCGATGGCTCAGTGAGGCCTGCATAGACAGCAATGGTACTTCCACTCTCAAGATCCATAAAGGTACTAAAAACATATTTAAAACAGTTCATGTGAGTTCAGTGGTTCTACCTTAATATTATAAAGCGAGGAGAATATTTTTTGTGCGGCAAAAAAACAAAATAACGACTTTTTAACAATATCTAGTGATGTGCGATTTCAAAACACTGCTTCTTGAAGCTTCGGAGCTTTACGAATCAAATCAGTGGATCGGAGCACCAAAGTCAAGTGATTTCAGCAGTTTGGCAGTTTGATACGCGATCTGAATCACTGATTCGACTCAAAAGATTCCTAACGCTCTGAAGCAGTGTTTTGAAATCGGCACATCACTAGATTTTGTTAAAAAGTCGTCTTCTTTTTTGCTTGATAATATTTAGAACCACTGAACTCACATGAACTGTTTTAAATATGTTTTTAGTACCTTTATGGATCTTGAGAGAGGAAGTACCATTGCTGTCTATGAATCAAAAATATCTTAATTTGTGTTCTGAAGATGAATGAAGTTCTTACGGGTGTGGAATAACATCAGGGTGAGTAATAAATGACATTATTTTCATTTTTGGGTGAACTAACCCTTTAATACCAGATGGAAACAGGGCCTGTGTGATGTTCAGTTTTTCTGGTCTGTGTTAATGATGTCTGCCCTTGATTGACAGCAGGGCTTGTGTGATTAGTACATTATGTAACACTGAGTTGAAGCTGAAGGTGCAGAGACCTCAACGGCCCTTGTCTTGTCTGAGGATACAACTATTAATTAAAAGTATATATATATAATTTCACTTATATTTATGTAGGAAAAATGTTTTTTCTTGCTTAAATATTGACTTAAAAACTTTTTATTATTTAAAAAATAAAATATATTTTCTTCTCTGTCTTTTACAGGTCCAGAAGCTGCTAAGGATGTGTGAGTAATTTAATTTACGACATATCCAAACATACCATATTCACGAATCTGAGCCACAGAATGAATGTCACGACCACTAACGTCCCCCACTGACCCGACAGAAATGAATAACTGTGCGAATACGGAGCGCTGAGCTGAATCATTCATTAGCACAACGGGTACAGAACAGCTCAACACAGCATATACACACAGATGTATTTCACTGAATCCGGGGGGAGAATCACTCGGCCTGTTCCAGCTAACCGTTCAGCAGCTTTTGTGGTGCACATGGGCCCCTGAGGGTCCGAACACATGCTAACCAATCAACAATCATTACCCATCCCCCCCCCCCAAGCCCGCNCACAGTTTACTGTCAAAGACAGCAGACGGCAACTGTGCCATCAGTGGAAAAACGCCCGAGCGTGTTTAGACAGCAAATTTCTGTTATGACATCAGCGTGTGACTTCTTTTTGAAGTGCTTTTAGCATTTGACATCTATAAAAAGATAGAGGAGTTCAATAAATGCTCACCGTGTGAAATATTTAACGATTTTCCACTCTCAGCGCAAGCCGAAATGAATATGCTGTCGCTTACTGAGTGAAACCATTTAGCTTTAGATTAGATTTCATAAGTATAATCCTATTTAAAGTCTCCATAGTGAAATTAGAGAAATTATTTTGTGCCCTTATAATCTTTAATCAAAATAACTGCCCCTCCCTCTTGCAGCGACATCTCGGCTGCATCCGAAATTGCATACTTCCCTACTACATAGTAGGTGAAAAACAGTGTCAGAAAGCATTGTGAAAATTGAATGTGCACTGAAATCTATTGAACAGGCTTCAACAGGGTCTAGAGATGAAAACTGCTTCTGAATGCGGTATGAAGTGTTTTGATAACTGATCTTTTTGAGCAGAGAGGACATTGACATAGTAAAATACGATAAAGTACATGCATGTATTGATATCTGATGTGTCAATCACAGAGATGGCTTCATCTTTATTCTCTTGATGCAGGACAGAAGAACCTTCACCAGATGATGAGAAACGAAGGTTAGACAGTCTTTTGAAAACATGATAATGTACACAAAACCTCTGCTATTATGAAAACATCAATATGAGACTGAATCAGGACATTAATAATGGATGATTTGAGATCTAAATGTGTGTTGTGCAGGAACTATGGAGGAGTGTATGTAGGCCTTCCTGCGGATCTGACCACAGTAGCTGCCAGCCAATCAAAATCCACACGTAAAGGTGAGGAGGACATTAAAGCCACTTCCAGTGACTGGACCAAACTTTTGCTTCTGCTGTAATTAGTTGCTGTAATGTTGACTGTGTACTCTTCAATGTAAACTAATATACTTCTATGTATTAGAATGCCCATAGAACCGCTTTCGGGAAAGTTATGAAATTTGGCACACTGATAAAGGACAGTCCCAACTTTAAATATAACAAATTTGGTGTCTCTAGATCAAACTCTGTAGCGCCACCACTTGTTCAAAGTTTCTGATTCCTTGGCTCAATACGATTCGATTGCACTCTATGAAGTCATTTTCCGTCATGAAACTTTTCCAGCAAAAAAAAAATACTTTTTACGAACTCCTCCTAGACAGTTGCTCATAATTTTCATGAAAATAAAATCAGATCATCTTCAGACTATGCTGGCAAAAAGCTATCAAAAGCTTTTTGATAAACCCAACCATTCTCGATAATGCGCAAACAAATTCGAAGAAGAGTATGCCATATTGCAATGCTTTAGCATATTCAGACCAAACTTGGTACATGTCATTACAAGCACGACCTGAGGCTATATGCTGCGTTTTGGCACAGCGCCACCTACTGGTTCGGAGATAGAAAAAATGGCTATTTTTGCTTACAACTTCCGAACGGTTTGCCAAATCTTCACGGTACTTTAGACGCAGACAACAACAGGTCTGGGGGAAAAAAGTTCCTGGGACAAATTGTTACTGGGAGAAATATGCATTAGGGGAGCGTATGCGGTCTTTTACGCTGTTCAAACACATTCAACCACATGAGCGTCTACACTACGAAAGCAATCCGATCGAATGCGTTTTCGACTATCTCTGGAAGGGGTCGAAAGTGGACAAGCTCAAAACGTTTTACACCCTGTTTACACCTGTATTATAAAATTATAAAACTGGTCTTGTTAGATTCAGGGCAGCATGCCGAGTTGAATGATATCCAATTTTACATATCAGCCATTTTGCATTTTGTAGCAAAATGCTGTATTTTTTGAACGCATTAACGTATCATTACAAAACTCGGTATGGGTCATCACCACAATGCCCTGAAGGAACCTGAGAAGTTTCAAGACAGTGTCACCTAGTGGTGAAATTAAATATTCATATGCTCACAACTTTTGTGGTTGACTTATTTTCAACGTGCTAGGTTTTGCCTTATGGTTTGTGCAACGTTGCGATTTAGCATTAAAACAACGTTCGCAAATATCTTCGAAACTGTTAGTCCGATCGAGACAAAAAAGTCACTGAATCAACCTCATAAATCAACTAGTTGATTGTCAGATTAGCTGACTACATGACCATCGTGAACTATCTCTATAAAGTATCCTGCCATATAAAAGTAGACTTCTGAAGCCTTTATTTGATGAATAGAGAACATTTAAATAGTTATTTCACTGAAAAGACATTTGTTTCTCTATAATGCATCTGGCATTATGCAGCCATATACATCAACAGACAACAGAATATAATAACTAATGTTACCTTTTAGGCTATAATGCATGTTTAAAAAAAAAAAAAGCATGATGAAAGACCTCACGACAACACGGTCGTGATGAAGGGCTATAATGGCTGGACTGATTACCCATAATAACCCTGTGTAAAAGGAGGCAGCTTATGAGAGGAGCAGACTGCGGTATTACATTTAGATTACACAGCACTCATAACCGCACGGCTCCAGAGAGACTTTACATTACTGCTTAAAACCAAGTTTAATGTTTATCTGGAGAACAGGCCCTCAAAGTGTCTGTAAACTCAAATTAGAGCATTATTTAGTGTTATCAAAGGGATAGTTCAAACAAACAAATGTCTCTTATACTTGTATAGTATGCTAAAAGCAGTATTTCCAATGATCAACATGTCTAAAAAAAGGCAAAAAAGTTCCAGGATGGTTACAAACCTAAAGAAAGTCATCAAAAGCAGTGCATGCTATTCTATCGCTCATCACATTGGTAATTGATACCCTAATATTCTGTGGTAATCAACTGTGGTAATCAAGATAGAATGTTCCTGAATGTCAGTTTGTTTACTGTGCTTTTGTGAACAGCAGGTGCCGGTCGTGCTGGTTTTCTGAACAGAGCTTAAAAAGAGTCCCGACTGCAAAAAGTGTGTGTGCATTCATGACCCATCACCTTCTCTTGAATAACTTGGTTAAAGCTGTCCAGAGAAGACAGCATGCACACTTTAGTGCACGAGTTTCCCAATTAGTGGTATCTGTTGAAGCTCAAACAAAATTTAATTGTCAGATCGCTCATGCTGTGATATATACTAACAGCTTTTTCCTTCTTTGGCAGACTGACAGCAGATCACATGAAACTACAAAGCCAAGGCCTCTTTAGCTCTGCAGACACTGATTTACAATGGATATTAAGATAATATTCGAGAATCGAGCCGTTTTTGGAACTGAAACCAGAGCCGCTTCGGAATGACATCACCGTGACATCATATTGGCTGGCGTACAGAAGGGTTCTGTTTGGAACACTGAGCATTATTGAGACTCTGAATGTAGACACTGTTGCCATGGTAACCGCCAACCCCCTGACCTCACATACTGGTATTTTGGAGTCACCATGGCAGGGCATTACCAGACCCGATCTACTGTATGTCTCTGCAATAACAGACTTTAAGCTATTCCTTCAGCTGTTTCTTAGACACATTAATTAGAAAAAAGGATGCGAAAAAAAGGGTGGTGTAAGTGTAACGGGTCCTACTCGACCTGCTCCGAACGGGACTTGAACCGGCATCTCAGGCATGGGAGTCCAGGGGAGTGAGGTTTATATGCACAGCTCTTACTAGCTTGCCTCTGTTACACTCGCCCCCATCCGGGTCACGGCACCAAATGTAACCGGTCCTACTCGACCCGCTCCGATCGGGATTCGAACTGGCGTCTCCAGCATGGGAAGCGGACGCACTAACAAGGACGCTAAAGACCGCTTACTAGCTTGCTTCCGTTACATTTTACATATGTGAGCACGAAAAAATAATAACTTAGTCAAAATGTTTAGCACTAACATGACTAGAGCTGTTGACATGACTACTAAATGGAAATAATGACATTAATATATAGAGTGTAGTTTTCTTATACACTTTCATAGTCACATCACTATTACAATTAACACTATTAATAACATTTACTAATTAAAGAGTTCTTATATTTATTCTATTTCAGGTTATTGACCTGTGATTGTACCAATTTTTTTTGTGACTGATGTAAATTCTGTATATGAAATTAAAAATATGAGATTTTAAGAAATTGATTTGGTGTCTGCATCTGAAAAAATAGTTTGTTTGCATCTACATTCTTAAAAAATAAAGGTGCCAAGACAAACTAAAACAGGATTTTTTCACAGGGATGCATTAGAATTATTTGGGCTTCCCAAAGAACTTTCCATTTATGTTTATTTTCACTCTTATTTTTAAGAGTGTAAATAGAAATATTTTTGGCTGTATACATGGGCTACACTACCGTTCAAATGTTTGAGGTCAGTAAAAAATTTTTTTTAAAGAAATTAAGACTTTTATTCAGCAAGGATGCATTAAATTAAACAATAGTCACAGTAAAGACATAGAATGTTAAAAAAAAAAAATCTTACAGGATTAGTTCAACTTCAGAATTAAAATTTCCTGATAATTTACTCACCCCCATGTCATCCAAGATGTTTAAGTCTTTCTTTCTTCAGTCGAAAAGAAATTAATGTTTTTGAGGAAAACATTCCAGGATTATTCTCCATATATTGGACTTCAATTGCAGCTTCAAAGAGCTCTACACTATCCCAGCCGAGGAATAAGGGTCTTATCTAGCGAAACGATCAGTCATTTTCTAAAAAATATAAATTTATATACTTTTTAACCACAAATGCTCGGCTTGCACTGCTCTGCAATGTGCGTTAAGTATTCAGGTTGGAAAGGTTTTTCCTCCAACTTCAAAATTGTCCAAAATCGTTGTTTTACCTTTTTTTTGTGAAGGCCGTTTGCACGTTCGCTTGTAAACACTTTTGTGGTTAAAAAGTATATCAATTTAGATTTTTTTTTAGAAAATGGCCAAACATTTTGCTAGAAAAGACCCTTATTCCTCGTCTGGGATCGTGTAGAGTGCTTTGAAGCTGCACTGAAACTGTAATTTGGACCTTCAAACCATTGATCCCCATTGAAGTCCACTATATGGAGAAAAATCCTGGAATGTTTTCCTCAAAAACCTTCATTTCTTTTCGACTGAAGAAAGACATGAGCATCTTGGATGACATATGGTGAGTAAATTATCAGGAAATTTAAATTTTGAAGTGTTCTTTGCCGTTCTTTTGAATTATCTATTCATAAATGTAAAAACTTTTTTTTTTTTTAAATACATATATAACATTTTCCAATAAAATATGAAGCAGCACAACTGTTGGTCCAGCACATCCCACAGATGCTCAATTGGATTGAGATCTGGGGAATTTAGAGGCCATTTACTGTGTAAATCTTGTAAAACTATAAACCTTACCCACCCTAAAACTTTGATTGTTTGGAGATTAAAAGTTTTTGATGTTTCCTTGGTTCTTCATGTCAGTATTTTGATTTCTAAGTTCTTCAAAACAACAGTCCAGCACATGAGGGTTTACTAAAGAACTAAACTAAAAAGGTTTTAGTGGATGTTAAAATGACATTAGGCTGTAAAACCCTTTTGTTTCTAACTTGAATGTTTATTTTAGGAATACAAATTACAAACAGACATTACTAAACAGACATTCAAGGAAAACCACTCACACTTATGAATTCTGTTCAAAACCCCATTTAATTCTATGAAAACGAGTCCTTGCAGAACATCACACAATGACAGGGATGTCATTTATCATATGACCGCTGCTCAAAAGAACCTTGGCAACAAATGCTATTTGTTTTCAGCTTTATACATGGAATTATTTACCTCAGTGGAAAAACCTTGGGCTTAGAAAAGTAATACACACCACTCAGAAAGACGCATGATTTGAGGAATCATGTTATAGAACAAAGTGCAAGGCTTCTTGAACAAGAAAAAAAGTTCAAACGATTTTGTCCATTGGGAATTGATTGGATGGTTGTGGTTTGCAATTGGTTGATCTCATGCGAGTGACAGGTTGCCATTTATTTTTAGATCACTCTCCTTCCTGATCGTACCTGCAGATTTAAAGATGTACATGTCGATGAGCTTCAGTTTTGTAGTGTGCTCGGCTTTACGTGATCAGACGCACACTCTCAATCTCATTACCCACTCTGCAGCTGTCTGCCTGTTAGTCATCAGCTGTAATTGTTCTCTTCAGATCTGTGACTCCGATACCAGCGGTGACAGATGTGCTGCATGCTGAAAACACATAAATATCCTGTGGAGACACATGTGGGGAACAATAAGTTCCTAAAACAAGGCATAAAACAAAACAGGGAGAAGGTCATATAAAGGACCACTGAGGGTCCCACTAGTCACAGAGCCTGGGACAATATCCCAACTAGCAAGTGAGGAAAGCCTGCTGTTACTTGCACAGCCACTAGATGTCACCGTAGCACAGTGAAAGTATACCATGCACTTACAATTGCGAAATGCTGAATGTTAAAGTTCTGTTTAAAAATATATATTTACATTTCTCTGAGAGTGTTTGGAAGAATAAATGGATGGATTTAGCAACTTTAGCAGTTAATTCCGGGCATACATTTTTCTCATTTTTATTGCCAATTATCCAAATTATATTATTTCATGTGACCAAAGAGTTCGCTGTACACTGTAAAAAGTAATACGCTCTATCTACTCAATAAAATTGTGGCAACAGATTACAAGCAATATTATTAATTAAATTCAACATATAAGAATTGAGTTAGAATTAATCAAAGTGGTTCCTTAAAAGTCAAACATTTAAAATGTGTAAAATTAGCAAACCTTTACAAAAACCACAAACTGACATAAAAAGCAAAGAGTCAAACTGGCCAACTAAATGAAACACCGATCACAGTAATGGTGACCAACTATTTTCAATAAAATCAACATAAACATCTAAACCTCTGTTAATTCATGTGTTTCTCTTTCCTTCAGTGATTCTGCTTATCGGGTCTCTTAATGTTGGCAATTTCTTAAAGTTCTTAATTCATCTTTGACGTCTGTCTGTTATTCAGATGTTTTTGTTTAAATTTTACTTAAATTTTACTTGTTTTAAATGGTTGACATTTAAGGAATTGATTCGATTAACTCTAACTCAATTCTATTTGGTGAATTTAATTAATAATATTGCTTTTAATCTGTTGCCAAAATGTTATGGAGTAGATATAGCATATTACTTTTTACAGTGTAGGAATAAATTTGAACCATACATAGGAAAGCATTGGCAGCAGGATAAAGCATGAAATGGACACCTGCTTGGCTAATCGGGAGCTCTAGCAGCACTAGTTGGACTGAGATGGCCTATATGAGTCACAATGTGCTTCCCAAAACCAACAGCAAGTGACTGCCCAGTTTTGCATGTTTGAAAGGTTACAGATTTGTTCACAAGTTAGCCATTCATGTTGAACAAAATCACACAAGTCGACTAGTCCACACTGCTGAAGAAGAAACAAACATTTTAAACCAACTTAATGTTGTTTTGTTTTGGTCTCGGCTTAATGGTTAGCCTGGCCATGCTGATATTCATATTTTAAAGTAGTTTTGGTAGTAGGTAACAAGTGCCTAAAACACTTCTAATACCATCAGAGATGGCCATACTGAAAAGTGAAAATCAGTTTGATGGCCCGTTAAGACCAGCAAACTACCTAAGGCTGGTTTATGAAGTTATTTACTTTATTTGCTGATAAAAAGATAAGAACACTAGCCTGTAGTGTCTGTTTCTTTAGCAGTGCACTCATATAAAGCAATATATACTACATAGCAAATCTCAACTGCTTGATTGTTTATAGCATCACAAAACATCATGACTTTCTGTAAAGCTGCTTTGAAACAATGTGTATTCTGAAAATAAAACAGACTTTACTTGACATTCTACAATCAAATGGTGTCTCTTTTAACATAAATCGTCACATTTGGCTTGGTGATTGTTTTCTGGCCTCCAATCAGTTGGATTTAAAACCGCTTAAAAGGTCTCACCCCAATCAACTCTACTAATCGCAAACCAGTGATTAAGAACGTCTTTAACACTAGGAGATCAACACTAGTGTGCAGGAAACTTTTGCAATGAAGAAAACATCAGAAAAAAAAATAAAAAATTAAAGTTCCAAACCAGCGAATCACCATAATCAAAGAACTGAGACCTATCAGCCTGGAGACTGATTGGGCTTTGGATTTTGATGGGACTTCCTTTCATGGCACTGCCCCATAATTCACTTCTGATTTGTGGTATTATCTCCATACACTGCCCTTGTCTTCCTCCGAGTGTCACGCTTTGGTCTAATGGAAGCCCCCTGGCTGTCTGCGGCTCCTTGCAACCCCCCCAATATGCTTCCCATTACGGCCGAAAGACCGTTGAAACAGTCCCTCGCAACATGTGGTTTTATTTAGAGCAGGTGAAACAATGTAAGAAAATAGATCCGTCATTCACTGCATTCCAGGGGTCAGGAGAGAGCAACGTTAAATCATGGAAAGACTAATCCTGGAAAGATTGTTGTGGGACTTTATGGTGGTGCTGGGTAAAACTCTGTAGGGGTCTAAAAGTGGATCGTACCATTGCTAGGATGACTGTTATGGTGATGTGGAGCGAGATGGAGGCCTGAAAACATGCAGTCCACTCATGCCGCATTCACAACCAGGTGTTTTCACTCAAATCTCAGTCTAATTTGATTTGGAGAGTTTAGGGGGTGTTTTGTGACCCTTTATATAGAACATAAATACTGTAAGCGATGTGTTTGATTGGCCTTTTTTGAGGTTTCAAATGGGACTTCCATTAATTCTAGAAAATGTAAGGATGGATAGATGGAATTTTAACAATACACTAGCAATATTATTAAAAAAATAATGTAGAAAAATAATATCTTTAAATAATCAAATTAAATGTTTGGGATTGAATCTTTAAATTAATGTTATTTTATATATATATATATATATATACAATGGACTAAAATGGACTAAAATTACTGAATATAATCAACAAGAAATATTAGCTAAATATTGACCAAAGACCAAAACTGTAGCTGGGTCAATGATGTGACGGGTAATTTTTTCTGTCCAAAGGCCTTAATAATAATAAAAAACAAAGATATGTTATCCAAAGTATGTAAGGTAGTACAACTAGATCTGTTTTATTGAATCCAAAAGGTTTTAATTATATTTTGTTACATAAAGGTATTTTAAAGATTTTGAAGTGTCAAAAGTTCATTCAGTTTAACCGTCCAAAGGCCAATACAGCCATTTCATTTGTGATTAAAATATCTTAAAATGTAATAAATGTATATATTTTTTATTCTGGCATGATTTTATCACATCATATATCAACATAGTGCAAAATTGTATTAAAATTATGTGTAGAAGTCGTTGCTTTGCTATGAGAAAGAATGTCCGGAAAAATTAATTTAATTGATGTCATTCAGAGTAACAAATATAAAGGGACCATTTTGGATCAAGTCATGTGTTCAATATCATGTGACAGAATGTGACATCATTCAGACACCTGCAAAGGACCACATGGTTGTGAAGCAAAGTAACTAACTCTCTTTTTCACTTGCTCATATGCATGTCCTGAAACATCAGGTCATTCGGTACAACCGCTATAAAACATGGAAAATGTTGTAATATTTTAAAAACTTGTACTAAATATAAAATGTGTGATTGTCCTTTTACTAACTTACTAGCTAGCTAGATATCAGTCTGTTAGCATTGTTTGAAAATATCGTCATTCGGTATAACCAAAAGTGTCATTCGGTAAAACCAATATTTTGGTTAAACCGAATTACTTTTTTGGTCACAAATTTTGTAAAAATGACAAAAGCAGTGTTAATTGATTAGAAAAATCACATGATCTCATTGTTTACAGTTAATGAAACTTCAAAATTAATAATATCTCCATTACGTTTTTTTTACACTTTTAAAAACCTTATTCGTCAATGACCCAGCTACAACAAAAAAAACTATGTAAAAATTAACAGAACACATGAGAGGAAGATTGCATGTTGAATGCTGAATGAGGGCCCTTCACATTTCTAACTAGCGTTAACGTTAACACGAGGCTTTCAGCAGTAACTCTATTAAAGGTCATGTGTTCTGTGGCCTCACAGGTGTGTATCACTCATCCAGAGGCCATGTAAACATTTTACATGCACAGAGACCTGGGATAAAAGAGCTCAGCGTTGACCTCCGAAGGTCTGCCTCCAATTGGGTTAGCCGTTTACCTCTTGTTTGTGGATTCCACTCTAACCTGGACCGCATTCAGTCTTGGTTGTGAGTTGCTAACCTCTTCCGTATGAGCAGCATAATGAGAAACACAAAGGCCGTTTTAACGAGAGCGCTGACAAAACCAACCCAAAGGTTTAAAAATGTGGCCGCTCGCTTTCCACCGACTTCTAAAAGCAGCCGCGTCTCCTCCTGCACATTCCGGACTCCTTTTTATAGAGCTACTCCTGTAAAAGTAGAAATTAAGGTTAGCATTCATTTGTTCTGCAGTTTGTTTTCTCTTTAAGCTAATGAACAAGAGGAGCGCAACTGTTTCCCTCCAAAAATAAAGAAAACCTGTGGTGCCACTTCAACTTTTCCATTTCATTAAGGAGCATGGGCGAGGTACGAATGGAGAAAGTGTAGGAGCTATTTTCAGAAAATGTGTTTTTCTAAGATCATGAATGGCTGAGCACTTTGACCGCTGATTGGAGCTGATATCAGGAAACAGACCATTAAAGGCCATTAAACTCGCATCCCACGATTGCTTACTCGAATGAACGGCACAGGCTATTTTACGGTTAAACATTTCTCTCTCATTCTACATTATGTTTCATTGCATAGTGCAGTAAATAGCTCTTTAACCACATACGCGCCTGGTCATCTCATCATCTAAATTCAACTGCTGCTGGCACAACCTGCACCAAATGAGTTTTCCTTGGTACCAAAACTTAATTGTAGATTGTACTCAAAACAATCCAAGCAGTTCATTTTGACTCCTATGACCTAGTGTTCTATCAACAGGATGCTGCTGGAATTCCACAACCTCAATTTATTAACCAAGGTCATGGAGACGCCAATCATCTTCAGATGATGGCCATTTAAAAAATTGTACTAAAGGGGTGTACACGTGATTCTTCATTTCCTGCAGTGTAACGAGGCCTGCGGTTTGGATCGGAGCCAGTTCCGCTGATGGTTTACGCCTCTACGGGGCAAGACCCATTAGGAAGCTAATGGTCTGCGTCCCTCAGGAAGGATAACTGGTATTTGCAATCAGGCCTGATTTTTATTCTCTGTGTTTAAAGAGTTAATTACATGTCCTGCATCAGGCAGGCTGCTGTAAGCCTCGGGGTTTGGCATTGATTAATGAGAGCCTTAAAATAAGGCTCTGGTTTCACCAGCAGCTTGTAATACAGTCCAATTTAATTGGGTTGGTGAATTTACAGCACGTTTCCTGCAAATTGCATCCTATTTAGTTCTGCTACGGCTACAATATAAACACAACACTAAGCATGCCATTTGTAAACTTCATCACTTTTGGGACCTTTAAAAGATACACCAAATCCTGCTACAAATGCTGACAACGTTGGACTACTTTTTCGGCATGAAAATACATCAGTTGTTTTAAAATAGTTACAAGCTAATTTTTCTGACAAGAAGTGGTGTAGTAATTCCTATTGAAACAGGAGGTTTGGTCAGGACATATTGAAGGTCAACATCCAATAGCCTTTCTTTCAGGATTTTACACTTAGATGGCCTTAAAGCTAATACACACATGGACGAAAAACTTCAATGTATCAATGCAAAAGCATCAATGTTATTTAGCAAGTAGTTAAACTACAGTCTGACTATTTGAAAGGGTATTTCATATAACGAGTAGCTTTTAGCTTGGCAAGCTGAAGTTTCAAAGTGGCTTCCTTAACATTGAAAGCTGGATAGATGCTATGGTCAAACAACATCTTTCCTTGTTTTCACTTTTAAAATTCATCTTGAATGAAACACTGATTTTCTTTCCCATAACACCATCAGATTTCCCAATAAACACTAGCCTTAGGGTTAGGATTATTCAGGGTTAGGGTAAGTTTAATTTTGGCTAGGTCATTTAACCTAAATCAATTCATCAATGACCACACAATCAAAGAAATCTAAATTTAGGGCAAAAAAATATGAATGCTAGCGACAAAAAAAGTAATTCAGCATCTTGAATAAATTTTGCAGCAATTCAGATCAAACATCGATATCATTAATCAGTGCTAGTTTAAACCATTCAAAGTACGGATGTCAGTGAAATACGAGCACTCTGGGAACGATTGAACTCAACTGCACCAGAAGAGAATATCCCATTAGATTTGTTTTCTAATTTTGACCATCTTTGTTTCCGGACTTTGGTATATGACCTGGAAAACAGAAGAGAAATCAATCGATCTTGTTTAATTAGTGCATGTCACTTATGAGCAGTCAAGAATAATCAAATGGAACTACTTAGTGAGCATCAAGCTAAGATCCTTTTTTGTGGCTTGTTGTAGGAAATGAGTCCCAGAGGAAAAACGGCCCCTCTAACATTGATTGATGTATTGGGTTTTTCAATGTGTTTGTTGAAAAAGCTGTATATTCCTTTTTAATTTTACACATACTTCAGGAAGTGCACTGTTCAAATGAGCACCATTCCACTACTTTGATGCTTTCATCACAATGTCAACTAAAATTTGTCTTTCACTCAGTTCATTCCTGTGTCTAATTCCCGTCTTTCAGATCTCCACTGTAATCACACACAAATACATTATATTAATGCACAACAGATACCAAGATAACCAAATCTGGGTTTTAAAAATACACAGAACATTTCCGTAGACAGACATACGTACACAAAAGCATGTTTAATGGCATCTGACTGCCAAACTGGCTTATAATTGGCCAAAAAGGTTGAAAAAAATTCTGCTACACCTACACTGAAAGACCATAAAAACCAGAAAATGATTTGGACGTGGACTCTTTTTACTACCTAGCTTGAGCCACCTTGCAACCACCTACTACACCCTACCAACACAGCTTAGCAACACCCTAGCAACCACCAAAAATGCCATAACAGCCAACCAGGAAAATCCTAGCAATGCATAAGAATGCTCAAGCAACCACCCAAGAACAGTCTAGCCATGCCTTATAAACAAACAACTACCCAAGACACCTTACGCCCAAGCAACCACCCAGTAATTATTAGGGTCACCCCACCAACCACCCAAAACTTCCAAGCAATGTTCTAGCAACTATCCGGAACAGACTAGTAATGCCCTATAAACAACCCAAAACACCCTAGCAACTACTCAGAACAAACTAGTGACTGCCTAGCAAGAACTTAGCAACCATTCAGTATACCATGGCAAATGCTTTGTCGGTAACAACCATTTAGCAACAACCTTGCAACAACCCACAAAATCCTAACATGCTCAATATTATGTATTACTTCCTACTCTGAAAATGAAGATTTCCCTCATTTAGCCACCACATCGTCCAAACATAAAAATAGACAAAGAAAGTAACAAACAGAAAACGGTGATAAATGGCTGGTACCGGAAGAGCATCAAGAGTAAATGGCTGTACTTGTGGTCAGCGCAGGCAGAGGACCAGCACACACAGCTCCTCTAATTATTCTATTTTAAGTCCTGTAATGATTACTGTCTCTCACTCTCTCCTTCCATCTCTCCCTCACTGTGCCTTTTTTCCCCATTTCCTCAACTGACATTGACTACTCTTTGGATAAAGAATAAGTGAAATCTCAACGCAAGATACTTATGAACTTGTGTGTAATGTCACATTTACCAGAATCCAGTATCTCCGTTTTTGGCCCTCATAAACAGTATTTTTCCTTGTCTGCTCTTCTCAAGCTTGACTTGCACCCAATCATTGGATGAGGGTGGAAAATCCAAAACATGGAGAGGATCTACCTTTGTTCAGATCTGATGCATGAAGAGATTGGAAGCTTGCGTAAGATCCGAGCTGCCACCATGACGCTCGTCTCGATGCCCCAGAACGACGAGGGAAGAAGAGAAGGAAGTGTTTAGATGGATCACAAGACAAGGTCTTACCTTGACAGGAGACAAGATGGACCCAAGAATTGGAGAGTTTAGTCCACAAAAATTATCTTACCAGATCATTGCTATGACCTGGGTGAGTAGGACCAAACTTTGTGTCCATGTTGCCATGGAGTAGTAAATAAAGATCCTGCTACAAAGATCTAGTTGTTCTTTGAGTCTGCAAGGGACAATCCATAAGTCATTCCAGGAGGGTTGTGCTTGTAATAAGTGTACTTCAAGCCATTTTGTATACAAAGCAGGGATGTCCACATTGGTAAATTTCCACACCGGTAAATGTACTTGTGACAACGCCGGTTTTACTGATAACACCGGTATTACCGAATTATTGTATAAAATTTGCTAGCGTCAGGGAGCTCCTATCAGTATCTGGTGTAATGAAATTGCTTTTGTTTTTTATCTCCCATAGAAAGCAATGAAATTACCACATTCAAGGTCCCGAAAAGTAGTAAAGAAATCGATAAAATAGTCAACGTGACTACAGTGGTTTAACCTCAATGTGTCTTCAACGTAAACTGCAAAGGAGACTGACAGGGTAAATATGAAATTGTTAAATAAAGTAATTATGTTTGTTTTGTTTTTGCGCACAAACTGTATTCTCGCCGCTTCATAACATTAAGGTTAAACCACTGTAGTCACGTTGACTATTATAACGATGTCTTTCGGATTTCTTCAAAAATATCTTAATTTGTGTTCCGAAGATGAATGAAGGTCTTATGGGTTTGGAATGACATGAGGGTAATTAATGACAGAAGTTTCATTTTTGGATTAACCAACCCTTTAAGACAAATGAGAGGGTAGGTATTTCAGAGAACCGTTTGGATCAGTATTTAACACTCTTAGAATAAAAAGAATCTTTCTTCAACTGGAAACCCTCCATGAGGATATGCCTCAACCTACAGACCCTTTGCAGTCAAACCGGCGTGGACCCTCTAGCTCTAAAGACCGCACAGTGCCAAAGCTTTCTGACGGAAGCTCACAATGCCATTGGCTCACCACTTTGCAATTTTGGGATGCAAAAAAGACCAGCGCTGTGACACAGGCCCCAGGAGAACGACAGTATCTGGGCAGCGAGTGAGCATGGCTGTGGCTGGCCCTAAAATAGCCAGCGGTGGGGCTGGTATTTCAAAGCTACGGCTGGGACAGCACAGAAACCGCATGCCACTGCTTTCAACATGCCTCCGACACTGCTGTACTGGAAACAGGGCAGACAAACCCAAATGCCCTCAGGGGATTGGCTCCCATATAACTGTGGTGTGATTGTCGGGTGGTTTTGGGTCCCATCAGATGCAGATGTCCATGCGGTTTTATGGCATTGCTGATGCGCCATCAGTAAAGTTTGATTTGGGGTCTGAGGGTTGATTCAAGCATGCCAGATCTTACAAAACAGGAAAATCCCATTGAAAATGGACATTTAATCTAAACAATGCTTTCAGGCCACACTCGTGTAGTGGTTTAGTGGCTAAAACTCAAAGCTTCTAGTTTGATCACAGTTCTGATTGCTCCAGGGGGACCGCCCCTCTAATAAAGCATTCAATGTCAGATATGATATATTCCTAATTGATATCTCAAAATATAATGGATAATCTCAAAATGTCAGATATGGGATATTCCTAATTGATATCTCAAAATATAATGGATAATCTCAAAATGTCAGATATGGGATATTCCTAATTGATATCTCAAAGGTGTTCCATTGCCTGGAAGACAAAAATAGCAGTGCTGCCGTTAGCTTTGCAGTCAACAAAAAAGTAAACCAAATTGTGGAGAATAAATGACGCTATGCAATGCTAGAAACTTGCCTTGTTTAGGAGTGCACATTTTCATGGAGGCTGCCATGTTCGTGTCATACACCTGCAGAATGGAGGGAGTTTGAGATTTCCAGACAAGTTTCCAAGTTAATATATACCTTCTATACCTTCTACTGCCATTCGGTTGAATCTTTTACAAGCAGTAAGTTCTCTGACTTTCCGAGTTGACCAGAATGTAGCATATGATATTTTGGATAAAGGTGTCTGCTAAATGACAACTTACACTTCTTTTTGGGTCAACCTGAATCTTTTGAATGGTTGAATGTGTACTTCCTAGAGTAAGATGAAGCAGACAAAGATAGCAGTTGGTGTTTGCCAAAAAAAAAAAAAAACAACAAGTGTGCGTGCATGTGTAACATGTTACGTGATCTGGTGTTCATCCTGCCAGTGAACACGCATATTGTATCCTATCATTATTTTGACTACTCACTGGTCACATGCCCTTCAGCGTCTAGTGCATCCACACCTGTTCCAAACGAACCTCCTCCATCCACAGCTGCAGGTCTACATGTGGGTTCACCTTAAAATGTTTTAAGAGGCTGCTAATACTCTAGTGTGGTAATGTCCCAGAACATGTGAATCACTCTGTAAGAATGTATGAGGGCCCTATTATGTAATGAAGGTTTACATGCTGAAAACATGTAATGAACACTTATTGCATGTCTGGACATGTCCGGTCGCTCTCTGAGCCTCCTCTGTGAAATCTGATAACAGTATTCTAATCCCCAATGCCTAACCCCTGAGCCATGAGGACAAACACCTTTGTGTGAATGTCTGTCCTCCCTTGTGAAATGCTGCACAGGCCGTGTTTATGTCATGGCCCGTACATGTAGACAAGACAAGTCTGTTTAGCAGATCTTACAATCTCTTGAGACTGATCCCATGATGTATCATGCACTGGAATGACAAAAAGTGAGAAGGCAAACACCAACAGGTGAACAGGTTATGCAATGCTGTTGTGTTTAATTGGGAAAAACTGCAGGAGCTCGGATGGTCATCTGCTTTTATACTATGAGTTCCGTATGAGCCTTCATTACTGAGCCTTGTTTTGGTACCGGATCCGGCTGACTACGGTAACCTCAGGATAAGGATGTATGGAAAGGATTCCATAAGGATTGTACGGAAAAGAACAGTGTAAACTTTGTGTTCTTTGGAAGAGAGAAAGTCATATGGGTTTAGAATGACATAAGGGTGAATAAATGATGACAGAATGTTAGTTTTAGGATGAACTACCCTTTAAAGTCCTTGCTCATCCAGCACAATGCTTTATCTGTGTTCAACACCATCCCTAAATGTCCTCTTGAAGGACTCATCTATTTGTGGCGGACTTGAGAAGGATCTGGACATTCAGATAAAGCATGGCTCCCCTATCAGCAGGAAGATATTAATCCACAGACACTGAAACCACTGGATTCAGCAGCTCTGCTCCACACCCCCTCGGAGACTCTACAGAGCTTCATTCTTCCCTCACAGCCGTTGGCTGATTTATATCATTCTCTGCAGAGACAAAGGCGGCGCTGAGCACGAGAGGAGAAAGGCGAGCCCTGCATACGTCCAGAGAAAAAATCCAGCCCCCCGGGCGCCTCTAATAACTCATATTCACCACTGGCAGAAAGTAGGTCAGTGAAAATCTTGACAGCTACAGCGTCTGCAGGTACCACGAAGCCAAAAACAGCCTGAGCTTCCTGAGTGTGTGCCAGGCTTCGGCCCGATGAATGGGGGTGTTCATACTCACCTCATGTCTGAACACCCCTCCTCACGTGATGAAAGCACGGCTAGATTGGCATTCGGGAAAGAGGGGAATTAAAACATGAAATGGAGGGATTGAAACAGAGAATGTACAGTGTGCATTCCTCCTTAATGATGTCAGGCAGGAGCATCAGGCTCAAGCAGGGAGGAATGTCAATCCAAGACTTTCCAAAAGCCAGAGAAGATGATAAAAACGGACTGGCTCTTATTTACAGACCGCGGGCCCCTCTTTTCCTCCTCCCACCTGGGCTGAGCTGTTTCGAATTAATGTCAGAGCACATTTGGCAAAGATCTCAAAACCTTAAATAAACCTAATTTTAGATCAAACTCTGTCCCAGAGAGAGGAAAGAGGGAGAGAAATGCTTCTCTGCATTCCAGACACAAAGTTCTCCTAGAGAACAGGTACAGTTTGACAAGCGTAAGAACAAACTTGTCTCTCAAATGTGTTTTAAAAATTCTTTGTCCAAGACGTCGGTTTGTTTTGTTAGAACATTCTTTTCTTCTCCATCATTTAGTGGAGAAAACAGCTAAACACACTGTCCTTCAAACATCACATTGTTTTCCAGCAGATCATAGCCTTTAATTTAGAAAACCAAACCAGTTTTAGCAGGCCTGTAGCAAGTCCAATTTGGTTCACCAAGTCTAAGCTGCTCGTTTAAAGGATTAGTTCACTTTCAAATGAAAATTTCCTGATAATTTACTCACTCCCATGTCATCCAAGATGTCCATGTCCTTCTTTCTTCAGTCGAAAAGAAATTAAGTTTTTGATGAAAACATCCCAGGATGTTTCTCCATATAGTGGACTTCAGTGGATCCCAAACGGTTGAAAGTCAAAATTACAGTTTCAGTGCAGCTTCAAAGCGCTCTACACGATCCCAGACGAGGTACAAGGGTCGTATCTAGAGAAACCATCGCTCATTTTCTAAAAAAAGTTTTAAAATTATATAAGTTTTAACCAGAAATGCTCATCTTGAACTAGCTCTCTTCTTCTCTATTAGAATTCCAGCAGTGTAGATGCTGCTAAGTGTATTACTGCCCTCCACAGGTCAAAGTTTGAACTAATTGTTATATACTTGCACAAGCATATTGAATATGACAATTTAGTTCAAACTTTGACCTGTTGAGGGCAGTAATACACTTAGCAGCGTCTACACTGCTGGAATTCAAACAGAGAAGAAGAAGAAGAGAGCTAGTTCAAGATGAGCATTTATAGTTAAAACATTTTTGTTTTTTGTTTTTTTAGAAAATGAGTGATGGTTTCTCTAGATAAGACCCTTATTCCTCGTCTGGGATCGTGTAGAACGCTTTGAAGCTGCACTGAAACTGTAATTTTGACCTTCAACCATTTGGAGGCCATTGAAGTCCACTATATAGAGAAAAATCCTGGAATGTTTTCATCAAAAACCTTAATTTCTTCTCGACTGAAGAAAGACAGACATGAACATCTTGGACGACATGGGGGTGAGTAAATTATCAGGAAATTTTCATTTGAAAGTGAACTAATCCTTTAAGACGATCTACAAAGTCCACCATTCTTTAGTCCAGTTGATCAGTGAGCTCTAGATGAGCTTGGATCTTTGCTATATAATTGAAAAACTAAGTCCAATGTGATCTACAAACTCTAACCATTTTGACCAAGATGGTCTACTAGGTGCCAAACAGGTGTAGTCCAAGTGATAATCCCTCTGGACCATTCTGGACAAGCTAATAACCATAAATCACCAGCCTGGACCATCATATCACCAGCCTGGACCATCATAGCCTGAAATCATAGTTATGGTGGTTAAGCTGGTTTATAGAACTTTAAAAACAAAAAAATCAGTGATTTTAGATGGTTTGCTGCGGGTCCAAGGTGGTCTACCAGGTCAACCAGCTGGTAGTCAAGCTGATCAACCATCTAGACCCGTTTGGACCCGCTAATGACTATAAATTGGTAGCTAGAATCCATAAAAACCACAATGTATCGTTAGAAGCTGCTTCTAGCTGGATTTGAAAAAAATGGCAAAATGTTCCTGCTAACACATGCATGTACAAATAAACACACTTCACCTCTTTTCTGTCATCCATCTGTACCTCATTCTCTAGAGAGAGAGGTCTAAATATCTCACTTACACAACCACGTCAAACAACAGCACCTCAATCTCAGCGTGGGTCTGGGGAAGACTCCGCCGCACTGTCAGGGTCAAGTTCACAGCCAGGTCTGAGATTTTGGGTGGGCTGGAATGGAAGATCAGGACCATCTGAATGGCAGCCATTTATTGTTGTTAGAAATGGAGAAGTTTGAAGCTGGTCAGTAGCGACGCAGGACAGAGGGAGGAGAAGAAAAAAAGAGAGCGTCTGGACTGCATTACGGCTCTGGCACTTTCTTTCCGAAAAAATAAAAGGCTACACAAAGTCTCGTTTTGTCCTAGACTGCAGCACACTGCCTGTTCTGTTTAAACCTTCCCCTGGTATTCGACTGATTTAGGGCAAATGTGCAAGTTTTAATACATTTAAAACACGAGAAGTCATCCATATATCATTAAGATCATGCTTGAGTATTCCAAACAATCTAATCACCACTTTATAAAAAAACAACCACAAATAATACAAACAAAATGCGACTTAGGAAAATCAGCAGTGCGAATCACATTTACGAGGTGTGTACAGAGAAACAGTGTGGTAATTATGGCTGTCTACTTCATTTTGTGATGGGAAAATAGGCCTTTTAAATTTGATTAGGTCTCCATTTAAACAAGAGAACTTAAGATAATAAATATTTAAAGGGTGTTTTTGCTGTTGTACTTGATGGCTTTGACTTGTTGAAGTTTTGCGTCTCCAATAACAGGCCTCTCAGGTTACTGTGGTTAAGTTTTCTTTTGTTCAAGGATGTTATTTCTAGAATGTGAAGTGTTGATTCTTGAATTCCAGCACACCTGAGCGGATTCCTGCGTGTGAATCTGCGGTTTGTTAGGTGTGAAGTCGTAATAAATCACAAAGACACACTTCTGCTGTTGCTCATTTACGAGGATGTGTGTGTGAGACATCCTGGCAGTTTAAGAGATGTACTGTAGGTTAGAGTAGACACCATATTTAATTTGATGCAAAGGTGTTAAGGATAATGTTTGGTACCTGGAAAACATTGAAAATATCAGCGCATAAATGTTCAGCACACAAAAACTCATCTAACATGATGCATACTTTTAAGACCATAAACCCCCCCCAAAAAAAGTCCAATCCTTAAAACAAATAGATTTTTTTGAGAAGCAGGATATGAAGACTTGTTTTCAGAGAGATAGTACCTGTAATGCGAGTGTATTTTGTCTTACTGCACTGGAAGATTTTTTCCCCAGAGTTGTTTTAAGTATACTTTTATTTGTAAGTTAATCTGTCAATACAGTAAGATAAGTACAATCTCTCTGAAAACAAGTCTTATCTTGTGAGTTATCGTATGCAGTGTCGCTTATCAAGTAAATTTATCTTGTTTTAAGGATTTTTTAATATTTTAACTGGAAAATGAGGTCGGTGCCGATAGCCTTGTGGGCAGCGCATCGACATAGCAATACTGCGCTTTGGCCGACCCGAGTTCGAGTCTCTCTCACTTCGCTTACTTTCCTATCATAATAAAGGCAAAAACACCAAAAATAAATCTTAAAAAGAAAAAAAAAACTGGAAAATGAGACAAAAATATTTATTAATAATAAAATTTCTTGCAGTGTACTCTTTCTGATGGTAAAAAAAAACCCATAAGCATATCGTAAAAGTACTCCAATTGATCAAATTTTGTGAGGAACAGGGCAAAATTTAAGCATTATTCACAGAACAATTTTTCTCCAAAAATCATATGCACTTGTGTTCAATTAAAAATGGCGCATTTTGACACTTTGCACTGGGTTTGACACAAAAGACCATTGCATATGATATCTGAGAGCTTCAGCCAAAGGGAAGATTATCAGTGAACAACAACTTCAATATTGCAAAACCATCATAAAGCTATAGATGACTTTGAATATAGCATACAAGATGTTTGGACTACTTTTATGGCACTTTTTTTTTTTTGGAGCTTTTGTAGTATAAACCACCATGTACTTTCGTTGTGTGGCAAAGTGCAGCTCATACATTCTGCCTGAACATTTCCTTGTGTTTTTAAGTCAGTCATACAGGGTTGGAACAACATAGTAAATGATGACAATTTTCCATTTATGGGTGAGCTATTCCTTAAATGTGGTGTCTAGTCTAACTAAAGTCTTTTGGTGGTACCACTGTCTTACTGAATCACCCCACTCCTCTATTTTGCTTTCTTGTTAGTTTTGGAACCCCTCGGCTCAGATGTCTAATGCGGTCCAGTCCACCTCAGCCCCTGTAGGGCTCACGCGAGCGTAACCCGGCCCCTTTTGATCTCGACTGCGAGTTTGGCGGGCTTTGATCCGCCGTGATGACTGCATCTACATGTGGTCCTGATTCTGCGTTTCCTCCCGCGACCCTCTGCCCTCTTTCTAACTGTACACCTGTGTGGAGTTTCTGCCCTGTTCTTACCTGTTCATAAAAGTGTCTCCTGATTGGATGGAAATGATAAACACACTTGGATTTATGTGGGTCTCGTAAATGAGAGCGAAGACGGAGACGTGAATTCCACCGCAACACCTGCAGAGAAACACGCAAACGAGAGTAAAACACCTGGTGATGAGTCAACAGAACATGTGATGCATTACAGTGTTTTAAGATGGCATGCAAATCACTTACAGTACATCTAAATCAAGATTTCCTGCTGGCAAAAGAAGAAAAACCTTTTCCACACTCTAAAAAATGCTGGGTTAAAAACAACCCAAGTTGGGTTGAAAATGGACAAACCCAGCGATTGGGTTGTTTTGACCCAGCAGTTGGGTTAAATGTTTGCCCAACCTGCTGGGTAGTTTTATTTAACCCAACAATTGTTTACAAATTACTATATGTCTGGCTTAAAATGAACCCAAAATAGGTTGGAAATTAAAAATCAGACTCATAATTACTAGAGGCAACAATAATAATCAAAAAGATGAGCATTTATTAATAAGCAATTTAATAAATGTTTATTGTTTAAATATTATTCAAAGAAAGTATTAATAAATGTTTGTTTATTAAACATATTAATAAATGTTAATTTCCAACATATTTTGGGTTCATTTTAAGCAAGAAATACAGTAATTTTTAAACAATATTTGGGTTAAATAAAACTACCCAGCAGGTTGGGCAAACATTTAACCCAGCCGCTGGGTTAAAAGAACCCAATCGCTGGGTTTGTCCATTTTCAACCCAACTTGGGTTGTTTTAACCCAGCATTTTTTAGAGTGCATAATAAAAAATTACCCAAGTGCTGCTCCAAAAAAAAAATTTTTCTGTAAAACAAATAAAAATATGTTAGACAGAAAGTCCAAGTTGCTCTTTTACACACAACAAAAGAGAATGATTAATTACACAGCCGAACTCCAAAAAGCACCATGAAAGTATATGACATTAAATGGGTTATATATTCCTTTTTAGTAATATGAGGCACCCGTAGTAAAGAAAAAAACACAAAGGAAATATCTCAATTTTTACTCCTAGACATCAATTAGTAGAGAAAATTGATGTTTACTTACAATAAGCCTCCTTCTTCTCAGAATTATATCCAAAAAGGAATCAAATAACAGTGTTTCAGAAGAGATCTCGGCAATTTCTCAAACTGTGCTCAGATTTGCAAAGTCTGCAATCAAAAGTCAAGTTCAAGTTCAATATTTCTCATCAATTCTCACAAGACCAAATGATCTGAGCTACTATCCTCAGCCATTTTATAGCTTTGTACTTTTATTCAACATTGCCAACATCTTAAGGAATTTCAAGGAAAAATTTGAGACAAACTTGATTACTTACCCTAAATAAATCATGACTGAAAACTCCATTGGGTCTCGTGAGCTATAAAAGAGAAACATCTGAGCAATAAAAATTTTCTTTTGGCCATTATATACGTTGCAATAAGCTAGTATTCTATTCCACACAAAGCCAAACAGAGAAAAAAAAACAACCTTTAGTCGGTAATAGAGATGGAGTCTCATCTCATTAGCGAAACCGGAGCCGTCTGTAAGAGCAGTCAGTTCACTTCACAATCACAGATTTACAAGCAATAAAAGCTCTAGCGATTTCAAATCGTTGTTGTGAATCAACAGCACCAATTTGTTTTATGCCCGCTCAGGGACTGTTTGATGTTTAGCATGACATTACAAAAACAATTTATGACCGTCCATTAATGATGCTAATGGTAGCTTTAAAACCGCAAAACATCTTTGCCATTAAAACCGCTACACACTACGAATAATGTCTGCCATTTCACATACTTTACCATGATAAAGTGTGACCTGACAAGCAATATGTCTCTCGACAACCGCCTCGTGTCTCAAAGCAACCATAAACTCTTCTGTGTTGTAGCCTAGCCGAAAACTTTTAGCGCCATTTTGAAAATATAACAATACAAAAAGTGCCTTAAGCAGGAAGAAAAAAAGGAAAACCAAACCTTCCTCGGCCGTCAGGGTATGAAGTGAATATATTATTAGAGGTAACGTGTTTGTTTTGGCAGAGGTTAATGGTTAAATCAGACTTTAAAATCAGTATTTAAAGAAATGTGAGGATCCAATTAGAGGATATGTTCAGAATAGAATATTTTTACTGTGTGGACAAAATATAAGTTTCTGAATGTATTATTTGAAATACTGTTTGTATTTCATTCAAGCAATCATAAAAAATGTACAATATCAGCTGTGATGTCCCTTACGAAAAAGAAGTTTATTCAAGTGTGCTATTAGTATACTTCTTTTAAACTAAAAATAAGAAAGTATACTTTCAGTCTACTTTTCATATACTTCTCAGAAATATACTTTACCTACTTCTGAGATATGAACTTAAAATTACACTTAAGTATACTGAAAGAAAAGTCTATTTGGCCTATACTTGGACTTTCTTTTGATTGAGATATACTTAAAAGTATATTTATAAAAGTATAGTATAAAAGTACATTGTTTGAAAATATTGATTTATAAAGAGAACAGATATATACCAAATAGGAACATAGCAGTATTCTTAAAGTGCAAAAATAGTATATATAAAAGGTAAACTATAAGTGTGATGTTATGTTCTCTTAAAGAAAACATACAAGTATACTTACACTAAACTAGTAATTTACTGAGAGTATATTTCAAAGTGTACTTCCATATACTAGTATTAAAATAGTAAACTACCAGTATACTTATAAGTTCACTTGTAGTACAGATGCAGTACAAATGAGAAACATAGCTGTGAACTAGTTTACTACTGTTACACTTATAGTACACTTAAACGTATACTTCAATTGGGCCAATTTAGTCCCAAGCGGTATTGAAATAGTAAACTTACAAGTTTACTTCTAGTACATTGATACTAGTATACTTACTTCATAAAGTATACTTAAAAAAATATACTTGAACATTACTTAAGTATACTTGATAAAATGAACTTGAAGTATACTTCTTTTTCGTAAGGGGTATATTCTTTTTCTTGACTTTTTCAGCTGATTGACAGATTAAGACATCTACAATTTGATACAAAAATGCTAAATTATTATTTTTTTACTGGAATCCACTTGAATTAAACTTGATCATATGATAAACTTGTTTTAAAATGTTTATCGCTGTATGGTACATACTTTTTTTATCATTAAAATAGTTGGCAGTATTTAGTGTGTACTACACAGATGTAAGAGAAAACCATCTAATCCAATGTTCTGTTTTAATTCTTGCTGTATTAAAGTGATTGGAGGACATAATAGTCTTTGTTCACCACAGTCTGTTCCTGTGTTTGCGAGTAAATTACACAACGAGATCAAGAAGCTAATGTGTTGTAGGGTGACCCAGTTTGAGTGGCCCAATGGGGTCCAGCAGGGCCCATCTGTGAGTCATTAAACACTGGAAGTCCTGAGCCAACAGGCGATTCCAGACTCGGTTCAAGAGCCTTGGATACTTCAAATGTTTCAAATTCGGGAAACCAGCAAACCCTCTTCCCCCCACAGGCTTTTTAAATATAAATCCCGAGTCAATCGAAGGAGGACAATTCTTAATCCACATGGGGAAAAACTGCATGCATACGGATGAGGACAATGTATTTAGTAAGGAAAACTCAAACTCAAAGGAGGATCAAACTAACTACAGTCCTGTATGTGACGTCAAAAAGCAGAAGAAAAACATGTAATATGTGTGTGTGTGTATATATATATATATATATATATGTTGAAAGTATGTTGAAAATAGTATGCAGAAGGTGACTAGATGTTGTACTATTTCAAAGTTTTTATCTGTGCATGTATTCTCATCTAATTTTTCCAGAAGAGAATGACTTTATCTTTTCAAGGGTTATTTCACCCAAAAATGAAAATTCTGTTATACTCACCCTCATGTCGTTCCACACTCGTAAGACCTTCGTTCATCTTCAGAACACAAATTAAGATATTTTTGATAATATCTGATGGCTCAGTGAGGCCTCTATTGCCAGCTTTCAGTAATTAACACTTTCAGATGCCCAGAAAGCTACTAAAAAAATATTTAAAACAGTTCATGTGACTACAGTGGTTCAACCTTAATGTTATGAAGCGACGACAATACTTTTTGTGCGGCAAAAAAAAATAAATAACGACTTTATTCAACAATATCTAGTGATGGGCGATTTCAAAACACTGCTTCATGAAGCTTTACGAATCTTTTGTTTCAAATTAGTGGTTCAGAGCACGTATCAAACTGCCAAAGTCACGTGAACCACTGAAATTTCGAAACGTTTCGAAACACTTATGACGTAACGAAGCCTCGTTTACTGAAATCACATGACTTTGGCAGTTTGATACACGCTCCGAACCACTGATTCGAAACAAAAGATTCGTAAAGCTTCGAAGCTTCATGAAGCAGTGTTTTGAAATCGCCCATCACTAGATATTGTTGAATAAAGTCATTATTTTGTTTTTTTGGCGCACAAAAAGTATTCTTGTCGCTTCATAATATTAAGGTTGAACCACTGTAGTCACATGATCTGTTTTAAATACATCTTTAGTACCTTTCCGGGCATTGAAAGTGTTAATTATCTTGCTGTCAATAGAGCCATTGAATTTTATAAAAAATACCTTAATTTGTGTTCTGAAGATGAACGAAGGTCTTACGGGTGTGGAACGACATAAGGGTGAGTAATTAATGACAGAATTTTCATTTTTGGGTGAACTAACCCTTTAAGTCCTATTCTGTTTAAAAGTAATAACTATGAAACTCTAACTGAGCGCTGATTGGTTCCTCTAACGCCGTGGCATAAGCCAACCAGACATACTTCCTAATGCACATAACCATATATTTCGTACCCTAGCCTACACAGTACATAACAAAAGAGAGTCTGTGGTATCAATTTATTGTTGTGCATATTGTTGGAGCATACTATCAGTATATGCTTCATAAAGCTTTCTTTAGGGAAGTATATAGAAGCCCATAGTAAAAGTATGCAAAATGGGACGCAGCCATATAGTGTAGGACACATTTATCTTTGAGAACAGCAAATTCTTGGCAAGACTCTAAAGCTAAAGCAAAATTTACGATGGAGAAACAGTTTGAGTCGAAGGAAATACATGACGATTTGGCAGCAGACTAATGAATGAGCAGTGTGGTTGAGGCTGTAGTTCACTAGCTTGGCTCCAGGCATTTATTTGACTTTAAAGTGTCTGATTGACATTCGCAGTCTGGAAGGTGAAGCACAGATAAGAAGAGACTTTAACTGTTTGCGCAGTACTGTTAACATTTCCACCTCTTTGTGTTGAGGAAATCCACCCTGTATCTTGTGTGTTTTTAGGGTTCTGGGTTGGGATGGTGTCCTTCCTGTCTCCGTGTTGGTTCACTCATTGTGTTGTTTTCTGGCTCATATCTGTCTTTTTCCCATGCTGTTGTGAGGTGAGGTTGGGAGGTTTGACGCCTCACATGATAAAGGACCCACCTGAGTAAACGGGTGTCAAACGGTTTACCCGCCACCCAGATTTATGGTCCGTTTGCTTCCACGGCTGAGGAGTTCCATTTTCCATCAGCTGTTCTGGACTTGTGTTTGTGTGGGAATCAGACTGTCTACGGCTGCCATGGCAATGTGACAGCCATGGATATTAGAAAAGATAGGTGAGGTCAGGAGGTCAAAGAACTGATACACACACACACAACATTAATCATCGTACATGCTATCAAACTAACAGGCAGAAAAGCTGTTTCACACATGCCACTATGACAGGAAACAAACCTGTTTCTAAATGTACATGCATCAGGTTTACAGGTTTATTTTATACTACAGGAAATTTGCGGACAACGGCAGCATAAAATAATTTAAATTAAAGAAATAAAATGTTTAGGCTTCATTTTAATGGAAAGATCTGCCAATAGAACAAGTCAAAATAAATAGTCGAATTTCTCAGTCAGAAGTCAGTTTTCTCTCACATCAGTTAAATTGTGCTTCTTAAAACAGGAACACACCAAGCCGACGGTCGGCCGTCGGGCAGTTTTTGTTCGGCGTCCGACCAAGTTTTCTCAGTGTGTTCCGCACCGTCGGCTGAAGTTGGTCCTCGTCTGCTTTTTTCGGCCGATTCGACATGTCGGTCCCTCGAGCAATCTGATCATTCTGATTGGCTGTTCAGCTACGGCTACCTGCTGGTACGGATATGCATTTCATCTTAAGCAGGCGCAGAACTGACGTGCTACTTTTGGTGTGTCAGGGCAACTTTGGACCCAGGCGCTGCCGACGTGAGCCAACCCCACAGTCTGCTTTCGTCGCCACTAGTTCGTCGGCGTCGGCTTGGTGTGTTCCTGCCTTCAGATAAATGTATACAACAGTTCTTTCTGGTTCTTGAATCTGATTGGCTGAGAGCCATGCGATATTCTAATGATAACAGCACTCCTACCTTTTCACCGTTTGTATCACTCCGCTTGAATCGACTGTCATGACGGGAGAGCAAATCCACCGAATTTACAAATACTACAATTGTTGTACCACGAACTGTAGTTTTTTAGGCGAGAATGTAATTGTTTAGACCTGAAATATGTGACTCATATTTAATCATAGCGCCTATTTTACAATTTGTTTAAAGCTCCAGGCCGTCAGCGGCCGTTCAGTGCTCGTGTACCCGCCGAGAACAGTGCTTTGGGGATTTGCCGCTGTCTCTTATAGTGGTTAAACATGAGATATAATAAATTTTGGGTACATAAAATGGGCAATCTTTGGTCTTATTAATCTATTACTTGTTCCTGAGCAAATCAAATTGGGCTATATTAAATTTAATAATTTAATATTAAGGCTATATTTAACTTACATCCTGTAGAGCACTGCTTTTGTATGTTTGAGTGAATTGTACAATTGTGTTTATTTCCTATTGTCATTTATAATGGCTATTGTTGTCCATTTAAATATTGTTGTTCAATAAATATTATTTTACATAAACGTTATGTTGTTGTATTTGGAGAAAGGATCCATCAGTGCGTAATATTGATTGAGTGAAATTAGATGGCGGCAAAACTTTACGAGTTAATGAGTCAGTCGCAAGAGACTTTTAAATTGAAAGGGACTTTTGTAAACAAAGGAAGTTGTTTTTAACGCTGTTATGAATCTCTTAGCTATAAAAAGGACAAATACAAAGATCGCTTTCCTCAGCAGACATTCAAACGGATTTTTATAATGGATATAATATTATGGACATTGACCTGAAGAATCAATGTTACTACAGACACTTCTTAAAATTTTTGTGGAAACTGATACATTTTTTATGAAAAAATAAATATTTTGCTACATTATAAATGTCTTTACTGTCATTATTGATCAGGTTAATACATCCTTGCTGAATAAAAGTATCTACTTCTTTCAAAAAAAAATCTTACTGACCATAAACTTTTGAACAGTAGTATATGGACTACTTTTATGGTACTTTTTAGAGTCTAATGGAGGGGAAACATTTGTAAGGAAAATAATTCTAAATATTCTTCAAAACTCCTTTCGTTCTTCACAACAAAAAAAAAAGACATACAGCTTTGGAACAACATGAGGGTTAGTAAATGATTTCACGATTTTCATTTTTTGGATGAACTATTTCCTTAATGTCAAAACAAAGAGAAATGGCTAGTGTAATTCAGAAACTCTGTGGTGTGTCTCTGCGGTGTCGGCCAAGAGCACATCAGACTGCATGAACATGTCAAACTTTGTGTTTAGACGATCCAAAACGGATTACATTTGGACCAGAACTCCGTCTTCAAAATCCAAACTAAGTTCTTCCAACGGAAACACACAGGACTGTGTTTTGTGGACATCTTCTAATGTGTGTGAGAGACTAGAGCTGGATTGTGAGCGTGTAAATACCATGGTGGTTCAGGCACCTCTCCCTTTACCCAGAATTCCTCTGTCCCACTTCCCTTGACGTCACAGCTAGAGAAAGTGGGCCTACTCGTGGTCACTGTGGAAGAGGAACTGCTCCGAAGCGACTCGAGGAATTTTAATGGTGGAGTTGGAGACCACTGCAGAGAGAGAATCACTTTAGGGTTTGGACAACCCTGTCGGAACCAAGCGATTTTCATACGCATGTAAGTGTGTGGACCTTCAGAGAGCGTTTCTCTGTCTTTCTCTCTTTAGAGCTGATCTCCTGGCCAAATCTCTGCATCTGGAAGCATGATCATGGCATACAGCCGTTAATGACAGGCTTCAAAACATCCCAAAGCAGTTGATTTTTGCATGTAAGCATTTCAGTTCACTCACACAGGTCTTTGGGCTGGATGATCCGGCTGTAGTTGAAGCCGCGGATGTCTCTTTATCCTCTCAGAAAACCATTCTCGTTAAGAAAAGCCTTTCTGTGTAAATGCTCACTTACATATATGCATTATTATCTTTTGTCACATAATGTTTTTCAACTACTATATGCGTTTTCAGATGCAGCCTGGTGGTAAATCTCGCAATATTGACTTCTTTTCTCAGAATTGCGAGTTATAAAGTCAGAATTGCGTAAAAGCTAAAGTCGCAATTTTGAGTTAAAAAGTCTGCCTTTTTTCCCTCAAAATTGGACTTCATAACTCGCAATCGCGAGTTTATATCTCACAATTCAGAGAAAAATCTGAATTGCGAGAAAAAAGCCAGAATTGCGAGTTTAAACATCTCACAATTTTGACTTTATAAAATGCTATTGCGATTTTATATCACATAATTCTGACTTCATAACATGCAATTGCGATAACAAAACAAAATGCACAACGTGTCCTTGCTCTTGATATACAATCATTGATGAACGTCTTTAATTTTAATGAAGAAAAAAAACCTATACGAGGGTGGATTAGAACCCGGAACCTTTGACACAGTTAACAAAAACTCTACCACCAGACCACTAGGGAATTTAAGAAGCATTAGTGGATCTTTGTATTTATTGATTAAAGTGAAGAATCTCAGGACTAACAATATATTGTATTATAAATATAGTAGATCTAAGAATGAAACTTTCACATTAAACGTGAGTTCTCGATGTAATATTGACTGCTTTCTGGAACAAAGTTACGCCACTGTTTCGACATATTAGGCAAATAAAAGTACATGTGTGCATATTTTAATGCAAATTAAGGCAAATATTATTGGCAAATAGTTCCAAAAGGATTATTTCCCAAACAGAATTAGACCCAGAATTTAATTCACTGTTCCAAATCTGTTCAGATTTTAAAAGTCATGTCTGGCATGCAATGTTTTTGATTTATTAAAAAAATGAATCAGTTTATATTATCAGTCATGCTACTAGTTGAGTTGAGTGTTTATAATATCAGATATTTAAGCCAGATGAACATGATTTCTTATCTTTGTTTTACATCACACCGTATTTTTATCCAATCATATTCAATCCAGACTAATAACATGGTGAATTGTTATTTCTTGCTATTTCTTGTGAATTGTTATTTCTTCAACATTTTATTTTATATGGCAGATGAGGGGGTGTTATGGAAATGGTAGAAATGGAAAAAAAATTAATCAACTGGATTTATTTCTGAGGATGCCCCTTACTAAAATAGATATGTAGGCTAAAAACCAATGTAAGATACTACAGTACACTCTGTGCCACTTCTTTTTACTTTAAAAGGGAATCTGTTTTTTTAATATAATTATTTTTCAATCATATTGATCTTTAATGTTTCTGTCAAATATGATGCAAAATATAAAATAAACTGGTGATAAACTGATGGTTGTCAGCTCCACTAATTCTCCGTCTTGACCGGGAAATGAATCTTGGCCCCCGGTTTAAGTGGACGGCTGGTTTCTTTCATTACTCTAGGGGTTTGTTTGTCTTAACTGCCCATTATTAGGACAGTGAACTTCCGAGCCCGTGCTGGAATGACTACCACATGTTTGTGCTTTGAAATTCCAGCCAAAACAAAAGAATAAAAATTCAGCTCACAATTCCCGTGAGGAGCACTACGGAAATAACCAGCCGGCCTTGCCGTGGTATATATAAGGAAATCCATCCTTGTCTTAACCACACTGCCCAAGGGGTTAAAAACTCCTGGTGTGGATGTTTTATGGAATTCTGCACCCGTTTTCTTCCCCCTGGAAACCTTCGGGAATAATGCAAACCTGGAAATAAAACACTTTCCCTTTGGGGTTTACATACTGTACATTTACCTGAAAGCAAAGAGGCCTCACTACAAAGCAAAACTGTACTCAGATCTCTATGAAGGGTTAAAGTATCTCCTGCGCCAAGGAATCTGCTGGTATTTGGTATTTCTGTTGCACCCTGGGGCATCGGGTTTGGTCGGATCCAATCTGACCGTGTCTGGATGCAATGAATACCGCTGATGCAGTGAAGAGGAGAGGAGATATAAAACACACACTCTTGAGATAAAAGGAGCTGCGAGCTGCGGCTTGAAGTGTCTCGACGGGTGTGTCTGTGGAAGTGCCAGTCATTCCTGGTTGCAATCAAAAAAGTGAATCCAAATGAGGGTCTCTGTGGGTGGATTTGCGTGTGAATGTGTGTAAGGTCTGGTGGTGGTGAATGATTTTATGATGGATTGGACAGGAGGAGGAACTCACATCTGTGCTGTTAACAAGAATGACTCAGAGAAACAGAAACCAGTTTCATTAGTTCAGCAGATTTTGGTGTTCCTCCCATCAGAGACATTTAGTGTGCAGCAGGAAAATAGCTGCATAAGTCTCAAATCAAATGTTTTGATGGTCTACATGTATATAATCCTGTCACAACCTTTAAGAGGTCTGAAATAAAGGAATCATTTGTATTCATTTAATATTTTTCATCATATGTAAAACATTTTTTTGTGGACCTTTTACCCAAATGCAATAGAGGGTATGCACGTGACATCACCATCAGCTGTTATGACTGCGGTTACGCCCACTGAGTGGCAAAAAGACTGAGCGGCAGCATTGGTTTTCAGCGTGAATGCTGCGAAAAACACACAAAACACATCCAAAACAGAAAAGAGCTTTGTGATTGACTGTACAAATAGCTTTGACACAAAACTCCAGGCAGAGAAACATGGATTTGCAGTTATTATTTTGTATCAATATGTTGGATTTTGGGGTAAAATTATACTCTATAAATTGTATTGTTATATATTGTGTTGACAACTCATCAATTAAATATATACCATCTTATATTCTGCATAATTGCATGTTTTTAAATAAACTGAAAAAACTATACAAGTTTTTAGGACTGGGTGATATGATGATATATATAAGTGATCACCTGGATTTAGACCTACCTATATTGTTTTTATATAAAGTGTTCACAGGCACACGATTCCTGGCTGCATGTCAATATCCACGGATCACTGGATCTTTGGTAGTTAATATAGAGTCCAGCCTTTAGTTTAAACTGATAATCGTTTGTTTTACTCACGTTTTTGCAGGTTCCCCTATTAAATCCAGTCATGCAGCAGGACCTTTTGCCACTCAGGCTGAGGGGGTGTGTTTTGGCAGGAAAGTGACGTCAGTGCATATCCTCTATTATCTGTTTTGAATTGCTTTACATTTCAAATCATACTAATAACAGCACATTCCATGTCTTTTTCCCATCATGATTGGTCTCTATTTGTTTAGAATATTGCCAAAGGTATTCTGGTGGTGGCTTGGAAAGTGAGAAATGCATTGGTAAACTTAAAGACACTTTAAAGACTTCCATCTTTGTGCTTTATGCAAATGAGTTACACAGGGGAAAGAAGGGTGGAACTCTGTGTGTGTGTCCTCTGATGCCAGCAGCCAATCACAGCACTCGAATGGAGAAGCGGCAAATTATAATCTCCTCCTCATCAGAATATTTAAAGCTACCTTTTCAACAGTAACTCCCTGTTCTGGGTTTCAAATCTGTAAAGAGTGAGACATTAACAGATATACCAAGTTTTGAGTCATGACCTGTGAAGCTGCTGAGACACTAACAGATACAACACCGTTCTGAGCCTGTCCTGTAAGGGGATAGACATTAACAGATATGACCTGAACCACGTTCTGAGCCATGTGAGAGGAGAGACATTAACAAACACTATATTCAGAGTTTTCATCCAACGAGAGAGTAATGACTCCAGAGAGACAAAAGCAGATTGACCAAGTTCTGAGTGTCTGGCCCAGAGAGGCTGAAAACACACAGATATTTGCTTCAAGGTTAAGCTCAGGAGAGCAAACCTTCACTTCAAGGTACCTTCTCTCAGGANTACGCTAATTACTCTCCATTTGCTTTTCTGTTTTGCCTCGGGACGGGTGACTAGAGAGGACATCAGCTTCAGTTTGGATCCGGCCTCTTAAGAAGACCCCAGATGACCAACACCAATGAAGAGACGGCGCCAACTCCTGCGAGGATTTCGGAAGACGCAATCATCTGGATCAACATGCACATTGCACAAATTCTATATCTTGATTATTGTTAATGTATTCATTTTTCCAGGAGCTCATTGCTTCTACGTTCAGTTAAACTGCTAACAGTGATTGTAAATTGTAAATTATTACATTATTTGCTAACTGCATTCTTTAAATTGTAATGTTGACATGCATTCTCTGTAAAGCTGCTTTGAAATGATATGTATCGTGAAAAGCGCTATACAAATAAATGTGAATTGAATTGAATTGAACTTTATTCCTTTATTCCTCCAATTGAGTTCAATGGAACTTACGACCATGGTTGGCCAACGATGCTTTCAGGAAACGCACCCCTGAACAGGCGTAAGGGTTCACACACATAATATGAAATGAGACCGGACAACTGAGAACTAAAACAGAGTGGCATAAGGGGGTGTGAACACAGCTGAACTGAAAGAACTAATAATCACGGTAACCAAGGAGACAAACGAGTGGCGGGAACCAGAACAAAGACACGCGACAAACGGAAACAAACTGAAAGTCCATGAAAACTGAAACTAAACTGAACATAATGTGACAGTCTTCCTTGTGCTGATAATACGGAAGAGGTTCTACAAGTTAGCAATCTCACCAATCTTTCAGATAAATCAGCTGACTACTTTACATTTCTAAATTATTGAAGTATTAAATTATTCAAATCACTACACTGTGTTGCATGACCAATTTATTTCAAACTGAAACTCAAGCTATCGAACTGATGCGGTCCCTTTTTACACCTGGTATTAATTTCTTCGAGAGGAGGTTCTATGGGCGGGTAAATGTATGAGTTTTTTTTTTTAAACCATGAATTTAAACAACTTTAATGTGCCCTGCTGAGTCAGAATAAAAGTTTTTCTCTGTCATAACCATGAAGTGAAAATAAAAAGTTGACCTGTAATGGCAACGCCCACTGCAAAAACTGGGTGATAAAACGGTGTGCAGGCTATTCCAGACTTCACACTGAACAGATTCTGTTTTACAGGCAGACTCTTCGTAAGCTTGTTTGTGAGTGTAAGTATATGCCTTTTTTGTCTTCCAAAATGTATTTATAAATTCTAACTGTTATATATTTATTCACAGCATTTAGATAAACTAATGAAAAAATGTGAATTACTGAGAAAGATATAAAAAATACTGCCACGCCCAGAGAATATGGAACCTGAAGATTATTACAAATAAACTAAAGATTACTTAACAAAATTATATAATTCAGATCTCATTCCCTTTAATTTGCAAAAAAAAAAAATATTTTTTTTTTTATTTTTTCTTTAGATAACAATGGATAAATTAGATGTCATAAAATTATTTATCTTTAAAACCAACAAAAACTTCGAACTAAAATGGAATTCTTCAGGTGATGAACTCGACATCTCACAGCTTCAGGCAGGAGACCTTATTCTGAGAGGAATAAATGGTTTAAATTTAAAGATTTACCATGCTGGAATTTTCTGTGGACAAAATGATGTCATTCAGTTCACTTGTGCAGGTAGAGAGTTCTTGTTGTTAATTTCTCTTTCTCTGTCTGTCTCTCTTTATTTAAAGTATATGTATGTGTATATATATATATATATATATATATAT
>RJVU01006614.1:6182997-6226645 GCA_003731715.1 Anabarilius grahami
ATATATATATATATATATATATTCATCTATATTTTGATGAATCGAAAATGTAAGTTTTTTTCTCTGTATAAACTGTTAATGTAATAAAATATGTTTTCGTAGATTGTGTTGTCCCTTATCAGTGCAAAATTATCACAAATTAAAAAGGATTCATGCTAATATTGCCCAAACCCCCACTTTTCTAGGGCGTTTCCAAAATTTTGGAGGGCAGTGTATATATATGGGTCAATGACGTATAAGGATTTTCAACAGGCCAATTTTAAAATACAAAAAATAATAATATTTAATGCAATTATTCAAACATTAAGAATGTTGTGTACACATACATTCATATTAAAATTTTAAATTAAGTAATTTTAGTGTTGTTGTTTTTTTATCCTTAAAAAAATGTCATGTGGTGCGACCATGATTTATCTTAAATTTAATTCATTTCTTTAACATACTTAACAAATTTTTTACAAGTTCTCAGTAATTAAAGTGTTTGGAAACAAAGTATTTGCAGTTCTTTTGAGATTCTGTAAAGAATGACTTTATATTTTTGCTCTACAACTTCAGAGTTGCCTTCTTAAATGTAGTTAACAGACTTATTTTTCTTGTAAATCTCATAAAACTGATAAAAAATGTTTTAAAAATACCATTCACTAAAGCATTCAGCCACAGAAATTAGATATTTTTATTTTTAATTGAATACAGTTATTGCTATTATTGGTTGCACCACATGGTATTTCATAAAATGGACATCATCTGACAAAGTTTGTTTGTATATTATGATGGAAATATAAATACAAATGCTTTGCAGTTTTGTAAAACCTCCAGTGTTAAATGAACATTGTAAGTGTTAAATTAACATTGCCAGTGTTTATATATCCACACTGGATTATGACACTGGAAGGATTACAAAACACATTGGAAATCATGCAAATAGTGCAGAAAATATTAAAAATATTCAAATAAATTTAGAGTAATTTCAAAGACATTTCCAAAACAGAAGTTATGATATTTTTACACTTTAAATAACAAAAAATTACAAATAACCAATGTTTTTTTGAAAAGTTAAAGTGAGTACATGCACTGGAGATGTACTACATATATATGTCTTTTTATGCATTTAAACCAAATAAAAAAAATTTAAATTTAAAAATTTTCCATAATGTAATGATAAAATTAAACTTTCATATATTTTAGATTCATTGCACACCACCTGAAATATTTCAGGTCTTTTATTGTTTTAATACTGATGATTTTGGCATACAGCTCATGAAAACCCAAAATTCCTATCTCAAAAAATTAGCATATCATGAAAAGGTTCTCTAAACGAGCTATTAACCTAATCGTCTGAATCAACTAATTAACTTTAAACACCTGCAAAAGATTCCTGAGGCTTTTAAAAACTCCCAGCCTGGTTCATTACTCAAAACCGCAATCATGGGTAAGACTGCCGACCTGACTGCTGTCCAGAAGGCCATCATTGACACCCTCAAGCGAGAGGGTAAGACACAGAAAGAAATTTCTGAACGAATAGGCTGTTCCCAGAGTGCTGTATCAAGGCACCTCAGTGGGAAGTCTGTGGGAAGGAAAAAGTGTGGCAAAAAACGCTGCACAACGAGAAGAGGTGACCGGACCCTGAGGAAGATTGTGGAGAAGGACCGATTCCAGACCTTGGGGGACCTGCGGAAGCAGTGGACTGAGTCTGGAGTAGAAACATCCAGAGCCACCGTGCACAGGCGTGTGCAGGAAATGGGCTACAGGTGCCGCATTCCCCAGGTCAAGCCACTTTTGAACCAGAAACAGCGGCAGAAGCGCCTGACCTGGGCTACAGAGAAGCAGCACTGGACTGTTGCTCAGTGGTCCAAAGTCATTCGGAAATCAAGGTGCCAGAGTCTGGAGGAAGACTGGGGAGAAGGAAATGCCAAAATGCCTGAAGTCCAGTGTCAAGTTCCCACAGTCAGTGATGGTCTGGGGTGCCATGTCAGCTGCTGGTGTTGGTCCACTGTGTTTTATCAAGGGCAGGGTCAATGCAGCTAGCTATCAGGAGATTTTGGAGCACTTCATGCTTCCATCTGCTGAAAAGCTTTATGGAGATGAAGATTTCGTTTTTCAGCACGACCTGGCACCTGCTCACAGTGCCAAAACCACTGGTAAATGGTTTACTGACCATGGTATTACTGTGCTCAATTGGCCTGCCAACTCTCCTGACCTGAACCCCATAGAGAATCTGTGGGATATTGTGAAGAGAAAGTTGAGAGACGCAAGACCCAACACTCTGGATGAGCTTAAGGCCGCTATCGAAGCATCCTGGGCCTCCATAACACCTCAGCAGTGCCACAGGCTGATTGCCTCCATGCCACGCCGCATTGAAGCAGTCATTTCTGCAAAAGGATTCCCGACCAAGTATTGAGTGCATAACTGAACATAATTATTTGAAGGTTGACTTTTTTTGTATTAAAAACACTTTTCTTTTATTGGTCGGATGAAATATGCTAATTTTTTGAGATAGGAATTTTGGGTTTTCATGAGCTGTATGCCAAAATCATCAGTATTAAAACAATAAAAGACCTGAAATATTTCAGTTGGTGTGCAATGAATCTAAAATATATGAAAGTTTAATTTTATCATTACATTATGGAAAATAATGAACTTTTATCACAATATGCTAATTTTTTGAGAAGGACCTGTATGTATATATGGGTCAATCACGTGGCACCTAATTTAACGTTAAATTAACACTTCCAGTATCATCCGGTGTTTATATAATCCGGTGTGGATATATAAACACTGGCAATGTTAATTTAACACTAACAGTGTTCAAATAAAATCACTTTGGATGGTGGTGCCACACTATTCAGCAACGGTGTCATTGTCAGTGTCTCTGCAAACAAAGAGCTTCTGCAAATCTGAGAATAAATACATGTACAAAGAGCCAATTCCAGTTATTTTTGCTATTGTCTTTCAAAAAGTTACAATAAAAAAAATATTCTAAATTGCATTGAGTATATTCTTGATGCTTTGAGAACAACTATCCACAAAATAAACATTTATATGTTTTTTACATTTTGATTTCAGACAATGTGAACCAAAATCCAATGTCTATCTGCTGTAGTTCACAAAGCAGCAATTCAGTATCGTCAACCCAAACTGGAATTGTGGACAAAATAAGCGTGAAAAAATTCATCCTCCACCAGGAATGCTATGTTTTCCGTTTGAAGAATGGTCCCCCTGCAGACCTCGCTGAAAGGATTGACGAAGCAATGGATGAAAATGAAGAATATCATTTACTTAGAAATAACTGTCTGCATTTTGCACTGAGAGTGCTGGGGGTAGGCAAATTCAAATTTAATTAGTTTTATATGTAAAATTAACATTGATCTCTGAAAAAAAAGTGTCAAATGGACTTTTTATTCTTCTTTGCAGTTCACACCAGACACCATGCCAGAAAGGTATGCTGCAGTATCTCTTTGTTTTCAACTATTTAGTTTTAACTTTACTATTTGTGCCACATTTTACATTCAATGTCTTGAATTTATTATTTATTACAATTTATTATTTTTGGAGATGAGAAGTTAGTGATAAAGGTCATATTTATAACAGAAGCCATCATTATGTCAAATAATAATACTCTCTCTCTCTCTCTCTCTCTCTCTCTTTTTCTTTTTTTTACTTTTCTACAGCCTTTCAGATGACGCAGGTGAGATCCTACTGTCTGTTTCTGTGTTGGATAAAATGTATTTATAATAAACTAAACAGCATTACTGTGATACTCCATTATCTGATTGATCTGTTTATCTCCTTCAAATTCCTTATTTTATTCTAGATGAGGAAATGGAAGAATTTGAAGATGATGTTCCTTTACGACCCTCCAAAAAAAAAAAAAAAAAAAAATTACAGTAACGGGTGTCAAAGTAAATCTGACATTTTTTTTTGCTCACAATTGCATATTTTACGGTCAGAATATTTCATAAGATTTTTAGTTGACCTGTGATTTTGAAATAGATGAACACATCAAACTTCACATTAAATGTATATTAGTGTGTAAAACATTCTCAGATCAGAGTGTAAATTAAATTACATATGTTCGGTTTATATTGATTGAATAAATGTATTTGAGATTTAACAATGACAAAGCTGTGGCTTGAAGTGTCTCGATGGGTGTGTCACTGGAAGTTCCTGGTTGCAAAAGTGAAACAGAATGAGGGTCCGTGTGAGTGGATTTGCATGTGAATTTGTGAATGTTTTATGAAAAGGTCTGTTGGTGGTGAATGATTCTATGATGGATTTGTAGCAGGAACTCACATCTGTGCTGTTAACAATCAGTTTCAATAGTTCAGCAGATTTTTGTGCCCTCTTCCATCACAGACATTTACAGCAGAAAAATATCAGCATGTCTGAAATATGTGTTTTAAATGTTTTAGAAATCCTGTCACAAGCTAATTAGATATAAACGAAGAGAGCCTGTGTTAGAGCAAAACTAATAATACATCTTTAATAATTCTTTTACAACTATTGAAGGCTATCATTGCTAAGCACTGATACATAATAAAATAATGATGCATGCAATTGACAATGATACACTCTAAAAAATGCTGGGTTAAAAACAACCCAAGTTGGGTTGAAAATGGACAAAACCCAGCGATTGGGTTGTTTTGACCCAGCAGTTGGGTTACATGTTTGCCCAACCTGCTGGGTAGTTTTATTTAACCCAACAATTGTTTACAAATTACTATATGTCTGGCTTAAAATGAACCCAAAATAGGTTGGAAATTAAAAATCAGACTCATAATTACTAGAGGCAACAATAATAATAAAAAAGATGAGCATTTATTAATAAGCAATTTAATAAATGTTTATTGTTTAAATATTATTCAAAAAAAGTATTAATAAATGTTTGTTTATTAAACATATTAATAAATGTTAATTTCCAACATATTTTGGGTTCATTTTAAGCAAGAAATACAGTAATTTTTAAACAATATTTGGGTTAAATAAAACTACCCAGCAGGTTGGGCAAACATTTAACCCAGCCGCTGGGTTAAAACAACCCAATCGCTGGGTTTGTCCATTTTCAACCCAACTTGGGTTGTTTTTAAACCAGCATTTTTTAGAGTGTAGCATTGTTCTCATCAAGGTAGTAAATGCATTTTAAATTTGAATTCAGTTTCTGAATTGAATTTGAATTAAGGAATAGCAAACAGGGTGCAATTACAATTCAAATTTGAATGTAAGTTTATACAGTGGCTCATTTAGTCAGATTTTAACACTTATTCTGAAGCTTGACAGTGCAGATTTTACCAAGGTGTTTGACTGAAGTTTGACTCTATTAAAGGCTTCAATTTCCTCCCTGCTGAAGTCACTTAAGCCTTGTTCAGACTGTCTGTCCAAATCCGATTTGTGTGGCCATGGCGCTTTTTCGTTTTCCAGAATATCTGCATTGGTTTCTATGACAATGACGTTGCGTTGGTAGGTATAGACCCAGAACAACAACAACAACCGCAACATGGTTGCAAGGGATTTAAACTTGAGAAATGTTCAGAAATTTGACAAAGTGGTGAAACAGCAGCACCTGATTTCTCATGCATGGAATCATTTTTTCTACATTTTTAAAATTACATAATCAGATATTTAATTATGTCAACTACATTGTAAAGCATTTGTAAATATTAAATTGATTGCAACATTTTATTTCATTATTTAAAGAAACATTTTTAAAGTTTTTTTTATCTGCACTTTAATCTGCTCTTTAAATATTTAGTGTACAGCAAAGAATATAAATATCAGCATATGTGATCTTACAAATTTGTGATTTAAAGGCTTAAAATCATGGCAGCTGAAGTTTAGTTTATTAGTTTACCATGACACGGTGCTTTAATTAAATTGCTTAATTATAAGACATAAATGCTTGATAAATTAAATGTATTTTTAGTAATAATCATAATAAATGATTCTTTTATGGAATAATGATCATTTACCAAACTATACACAATAGGCTTGGCTAATGTTGCAGCAAATTATACTGTTCGATTCAGTTCTGAATTTGGGAAATCACCTCACATTTCCAGCTTTAAACAATGCAGGTATTCAATAAAGTTGTTTGACTGTAAACAAATAAGCATGCAAACCATGGGTAAAACCAGACCAAATGACTCATTTTTATTTTGTTTATGAAAATGACAACCACAACCACAACCTCCATACTGTTGAAAGGTGTTTCATTGTAATTTTCCACCACTCATGGTCAAGGAGGTAAATATCACATCACATCAAGACACTGCAATTTTTGGCAATTTCACAAAAAGGTACTTTTGTGTCCCTGTTAACTTATCTGACCATTCCAGTCATTTGTTTTTGTGCTCTTTTTTTTCATGAGCTGTATGCCAAAATCATCAGTATTAAAACAATAAAAGACCTGAAATATTTCAGTTGGTGTGCAATGAATCTAAAATAAATGAAAGTTTAATTTTTATCATTACATTATGGAAAATAATGAACTTTTATCACAATATGCTAATTTTTTGAGAAGGACCTGTATAGATGATACTATATATAGGTAGCCATCCACCTATTCTGACTTCATGATAGGCACCAGATCTTCTTGTCCTCTCATCATCAACACATCATCACAGACCTTTCTTATGATGGTCTTAATACAGCTTTTATTCCCTATCATTTGCTGAATATTTTTGGATTGTGCTTCACAATGACATGACTGTTCAATGTTCAAAAAGCAATGTTGTCATGAATGTTAGCTGCCAAAATCCAGGAATCTTTACTTCATGTCTCAATGTCTCATGAGAAAGAAGGTGAATAGACAAATCCAGAAAAACAGAGGGCAACAATTTTTTTAATCTGATTTCAAATTCATCAAACCATTTAAGCATCAACATGTAGCTAGAGAGAACTTTTTAATGACAGTAAATTCTGTCATTAATTACTCACCCTCATGTCGTTCTACACCCGTAAGACCTTTGTTCATCTTCGGAACACAAATTAACACTGCTTCATGACGCTTTGAAACTTTACGAATCTTTTGTTTTGAATCAGTGGTTCGGAGCGTGAATCAAACTGTCAAAGTCACGTGATTTCAGTAAACGAGGCTTCGTTGCATGATAAGTGTTTTGAAATTTCAATGGTTCACCACTGGGGGGCGTGACTTGGGCAGTTTGATACGCGCTTCAAACCACTGATTCAAAAAAAAAGATTCGTAAAGCTTCGAAGCTTCATGAAGCAGTGTTTTGAAATCACTCATCACTAGATATTGTTGAATAAAGTCGCTATTTTGGGGGGTTTTTTGGTGCGCAAAAAGTATTCTCGTCACTTCATAACATTAAGGTTGAACCACTGTAGTCACATGAACTGTTTTAAATATGTCTTTAGAGGCTTTCTGGGCATTGAAAGTGTTAATTATCTTGCTGTCAATGGACGCCTCACTGAGCCATTGGATTTCATCAAAAAATATCTTAATTTGTGTTCTGAAGATGAACGAAGGTCTTACAGGTGTGGAACGACATGAGGGTGAGTAATAAATGACAGAATTTTCATTTTTGGGTGAACTGACCCTTTAAATAAATGTATCCAACCACAGATCCATAACAAAAATTAAACAGACTACTATACATTTTTGGTGTGTGCCTATATATGCTACCTAAAATGCTGTCTAGTTAAGCTGCTCACTATATAGGGTCTGGACCAGAGCTAACATCTCTGCTGCTAATGTAATCATGTTGAGATGAGAACACTGAGAGAGAGATACAGAGCTGTGAGTTTGTGTTTTGTTAGGTAAAGTCTGAGGGGGTGAAGTCAGCTGTAAGGAATGTGAGGCAGTGTGTTAATCTCTGCCGCTCAGCACACTTGCAGGATTGTGATTACCGTGCGATTGATGGCTGTTTGGAGAGCGAGAAGCCCTTCATTACCAGCTTTGATGTTTTCATGACTAAAATGCTTAAACATTTAACTGCTCAAAGACTTAAAGAGGCACAAAGCAGCCTGCAGGTGCTCGCAAAGACAAGCCCAAAAGCTCTCAGCACTCATGTTTTGATAGAGACCAGCATAAATCAACTGAGAACCAGAGCTGGCCGAGATCCACGCCTTCATTCAGACCGTCTGTGGAGAAACAACATTTGAACCTCCAGAAGTCTCCAGCTGGATAGAAATTAACTTTTCAATCCGGCATTATTTTTGCAGTACCGGTTGCTAGCATTAGTGGCGCACATAAAAAACATTTGAGTGTGTCACCTGCTTTTTTTATATTTATCTTGAGAACATCTCGCTCCTTATCTCGTTTCTTCGTTCTGCATCTCCTGTACTCGCTTGTCTCACCCCTTCCTCCCATCTGTCTTCCTGACCCTGTTCTCCTCCTCTCAGGTTTTCCCGAGAGTTGCGTGCGATGGAAGGAGGGGAAGGAGGAGGGAATCTTTCATCAGCCTGCCCGAGCGACAGGGGGGGTCAGACCGCTGAGAGAGGGATTGCTTTTCAAAGGACTATCTCTTAATTTGTTTTTCTGGCAAAATTTCACTGCTGTTTAACAGAATAAAGAGTAAAATCCCTCCCTTTTAAGTAAAAAAGGGGCCAGACGGCCATCCGTCATAAAGGGTAATTTCAGAAAGGCCAATTTAGCTTTGATATCAGGAGTTTTCCTCCCTTCGTGACAGCTAAGGAAGATGGTATCTTAAACTTTCCCTCCCAAAATAGCTGTTCTCACACTAGAGGAAATTAGGTTGCTGGGTTACACAAATCCAACGAGCCCCCAGTCTATGATATTCAGAACGAATGTGAGTGATATTGCTTGTAAACAACAGTTCCATAAGGTTAATATTGAGCATTTTAGACACAATTATTGCCAGTTGCTTTGTTCATTTCTCCTTCTTCGCAATTGTTACAAATGAAGCCAAAGCAGGATCAATTTGCTCCGCGTTTCCATGCAGCATGCGAGTAATGGCATTCCTGAAAGATTCAGTGTTGTTGAACCTATCAGTTGAGTGAATGATTCAATGATTCATTCATAAATGTGGTCACTTGTTTCCTGAAAAAATTACTGTTGCTGTACTAATCAGTTAAATGAATGATTCAGCATTAAGATACAAAAATACCCGGATGACCTACTTCTTCCGGCGAGATTCTGAAGTGTGCGTATGATGGACACTTTACTATCCCATGAGGCCACGGGACAAGATTTGTGAATAAAAGTGAAGTGACGCAACTGATGCTGGTAGGTCACTTGATAAGGGCAACATGGTGAATGTAGTATGTCAAGATCACATTACTACACATATTTATTCTATATAGAACGTTTAGCGCTCGTGAAGTAATTACTTTATTCAAAATGAGTACTTACTAAGGGTACAAGAGTATACGATTTCGGACGCAGCCATTGTCACTTTCGTTCCTGAATCATTTGTGTCTGTACGAATCGGTTGAATGAATGATTCAATGATTCACTCATACAGTCACTTGTCGACACCTGTTGGCGATGTAACCTGCAGAAAGAGTTTGAAATTGACCGTTGTCACAATCGGCTTCCATTCTCTTAGACTGTTAGCTATTAAAATTAAAATCACTGAGCCCAGCTTAGTGCTTACACCATTTATTAGACTATGTTGGATGCAAACACTCAGGATGGTTTGAGTGTGTGTGTTTTGTAACCTCATGGAAAAGAGATAAAGTGTTTTTTAGAGAAGTGACCTCACAGATTTTTACAAGAGCTGTGAACCACAAGGGCCAAATCTGGCATCATAAACCTTTAACTGTGATAGGTAGAGACCACCGCGAAGACAAAACCCTACTGGCCTTTAGCTGAGTGTTCTTGAATCCCATCTCTCTTTATATTCCCTCTTCTGTTGGATCACTTCTGCTTGTGTCTATTTTGTGGCATGAGTCTTTCATGCTACCTCCAAATAGCCAGAGGGCGCTGTCTCCGGCATTCTTCATTACCATTGTTGCACATTCCGCTGCAAACTACATTTGTCCTGTCAATGATTATACAACAATTCTAAGCCTTTATATTATTTTTTAATTAATTGTACATTTGTTGTTTATGACGTACACCATATATAAATGTTGTAATTTCTTTTATGCATTAAAACGTATGATTAATATCTTGTGGATTCACTCTTTTAAGAATGATTTGGACTGTTAAAAAAAAAGTAATATATTTTTCCATTTTCTAAAATGACTCTGAAATTCTGCTGGTGTAACCAAACCTGTATAGGAGGATCCTATGGAAGCTTGTTTCCAAAATGAAATAAAAAATAAAAAAAGGTAATTGTGACTTTGTATTTTACAATTCTGACTTTTTTTCGACTTACAGTAAGAATCGTGTGATATAAAAGTCAGAATTGCGAGTTTTAAAGTCAGAATTGCTTGATTTAAAGTCAGAATTGTCAGTTATAAAGTCAGAATTACGTGATAAAGTCAGAATTGTGAGTTTTAAAGTCAGAATTGCATGATTTAAAGTCAGAATTGTGAGTTATAAAGTCAGAATTACATGATAAAGTCAGAATTACATGACATAAAGTCAGAATTGCTTTATATAGTCAGAATTGCAAGTTTTAAAATCAGAATTGCGAGAAATAAAGTCAGAATTACGTGATATAAAGTCAGAATTGCAAGTTTTAACGTCAGAATTATGTGATATAAAGTCAGAATTGCGATATAAAGTCAGAATTGCGAGTTTTAAAGTCAGAATTACGTGATATAAACTCAGAATTGCGTGTTATAAGGTCAGAATTATGAGTTTTAAAGTCAGAATTAAATTATATAAAGTCAGAATTGTGAGTTATAAAGTCTGAATTTTGAGATATAAACTCGCAATTGTGTGTTATAATGTCCAATTGTAAGGGAAAAAAGACTGACGTTTTTTCTCAGAACTGTGAGTTTATGTCTCACAATTCTGACTTTATAACTCACAATTGCGGGAAGAAAAGTCAGAATTGTGAGATTAAAAAGTCACAATTTCCTTTTTATTTCTTTTTTAGTGGTGGAAACAAGCTTCAATAGGATCCAATCCAATGATGGATCAAATCAAGCCCCGCCCACATAATTTCTAAATGAATACTCAACTTCACTGAGACAACACAATACTGACATTTTAAATGAAAAAGCTAATTGAGAGATGATTCCACTATGAATGAGGAATGCAAAATAGAGGTGTGGGACACATATAACCGGCTCAATCCAGCTCTTAGTGTTCTGAAGCTTAAGTGAGCTCTTAAAGAACAGAATCCTGCACTTTTTACAGGACGAATCAGTCACACATCTTATTTTCCTATGGCTAACTCTCTCTATTTCCCCGTTTATCATGGGCTGGGCTGAAATCAGGCCACGCTTGTAATCCCGCCTGAATGAAGGTTAACTAGAGTCTTCACATGCCAAACGCTCTCGGCTTCGGCTTTAAATCTACGGCATGTAGAATCCATCAGCAGTTTCTTTAGCACTTTCCCACAAATAAAATCTCAAAGATTCCACTCACAGCCCTTTCCAAACTGCTCTCGGCATAAACGCTTTTCCCCTCTCAGATTCAGACGTTAAAGTTTATTTGAAGGAGGCTGAATAAGAGAAAGCGAGAGGAATGGAAAGAAGGATAAATGAAGCTTTAATCACAGAAAACGGCCCTGGAAAAAAAATCTGAGAAGATGTAGCTGGGCGATGCATTCAGAAGAAGAGATCATCTACTTCATATGTTTATTTGGCCTATAAAATGTATTTTAATGACCCCATGTTATCATCTCAATAAACATCACTAAAAAGGTGCTTTGTTTAGGAGATGCATTTTGATCTAATCATTCAAAAGAACCACATGGAATCACATTGCATTTGTAGTGCAAACACTTTTAATGATTTTAAACTCTACAAGCTATGCTTTAAAAGAAAACAATGTTTTTTTTTTGTTTTTTTTTTTATTGGTCCAATGATTTGCAATTTTGTAAACAAATCTGTCATTGTGGATCAATTTGTTGAAACTGCATGGCCATTTTAAGGCCTATCTGTCTTTGTACTGAATCACTGACTCTCAAATAAAACACAGCTGCAACCCCAAGTGTTTGCTTTAAAACTGTTTCCATTCCTTCTTAAAAAGACGGCAGATTTTCCAAAAACTCTTTCTTCCTCCACCAACGAGAGACATGAAGCTGAGTGTTTCCTGCAGCTTTAAGTAGGATATCAAAAGATGGAGCACAAACGACCGGATGGAGGAAATGAAGGCTTCCCAACATCCATAGAAGATCTGTCCTAACTTCCACAGAAGTTCTGAACACAAAACTCGATGGGTGCTGTAAGAGTTTCAGAGGAAAGAGCTCTTGAGTTGATGGACAGGAGTTTATCCTGTATAGAGATGTCTTCCTGTGAATATTTTGGTGGTGTGATACTCCTCACTGAGCATTTACAGCGCTGGTTAAAACACAGCAGGAGCTCAGAAACTGAGCCAGACACATGCTAGAACTTACAATAAAGGTACTGTAGAAGTACCATGGTTCATTGATTGTATCAGATGGTAATATCATACAAAAACTACCATATTTTGGTCATCCACCATGGTATTCTTAGAAGAACCATGGTACATGATTTATATTTAAGTAATATTACCATCTGATATCATGGTAATGTTACAGTACTTTATTGTGAGGGTATTTTTTAACATTGTTTTGGACATGTTATGGCAATACCATGGTATACGTTGAATTACCTTGTACTATATATACCATGGTATCAAAATATGGTAATCATTCAGGATTATATCAAAAAATACCATGCTACCATGGTTTTTTTAGACATGTACCATGGTATTACCATGGTATTCTTAGAAGTACCATGTAAATACCATAGCACGGCATTATTTTTAGTACCATTGTATATTTTAAAGTACCATAGTATTACTATTTGATACCATTGTACTGTCACAGTACGTTTTTCTAAGGGTATAGTTTGGTACCATGGTACTTTTTGGACATTTACTGGGGCATTGTCCTCGTATACATTAAATGACCTTGGAGTACCATGTAAATACATTGGTATATAAATGTGGTAATCATTCAGCATCATAATGACAAAATGTACTATGGTTTTTTGGACATGTACCATGGTATTCTTAGATGTACCATGGTATAGTACCTTAGTATTACCATCTGACTTACTACAGTATGGCAATTCCATGGAATATGTTGAATTACCTTGGAGTACTGTGTAAATACCATAGTATATAAATATGGCAGCAATTCTACGATGGTTTTTGGACATGTACACCATGGTATTCTTTGAAGTACCATAGAATACCATGTAAATACCATAGTAGGCCTATTATTTTTAGTACCATGGTATATTTCAAAGTACCATAGTATTACCATCTGATACTATCACTGTACCATTGTACCACCACAGTGTAAAGGTAAATTTTCTGGACATGTACCATGGTATTTGTTGAATTACCTTGGATTTTAGTGTAATCATTCAGTATATTAAAAAGTATAAAAAATTATATATATAGTGCATTGTATTATTTTCAGTACCATAGTATTCAATGTACCATAGTAGCCTATTAGCATACTAGACTATCTGCCACAGTACTTTTTTGTAAGGGTACATTCACAGTATAGCCAAATAAAATGTGTATTTGGAATATTGTGGTGTTATTACCATGGAAGAGTAACTTCTTTTTTCACTCAGTACTTTGTTATGATCTCTTTATAGTTCTAATATGGTAATAATTTCGTACCATGGTACCGCCAGAGTATTTTGGGTAAGACTTCTTTCTTACTTTCATCAAATCGTCCTCGTCTCTATTTTTAGCTGTTGTCCTGCTATTCTGGAATTCATTGCTGACTGGCTGATGCCGAGCGGAATCCTTTCAGGAATGTCTGGAACTTTCTCAAACCACTACAGAGAGAGAAAGCGAGTGAGAGGTTGATCCGTGGGGAGGGGGAGAGGAAAGAAGAAAGCAGATGTGTCTGTTCTTCTGTTGTGGACTATAAAGTAAGTCTGAATATGTGAGAGTGCGATCAGGTCCTCGTCTATGAGCTTATACACGTATCATGTATTGATTAGCTCGTGTGAGATGACTCGTCTTTCTGTGTGTGGTCCATTTAGCAAAAATAATTAGCCGTAATCGCTCACAGTTCAGTTTTTCAGCATCAAAGAACAAGTTTAGTTCCCGTGGGTCAGGTTTGGCCTACAACGTGGAGACTAACTGTTAATAATTGTAGTTTAGAAAATGAATCCCATCTGAATAGTGCTTTTGAAATCTCTGGCTAGTAGTTAGCACCCGATTCCCGATGGTTTTTAAGGTGCATTCTGGGTGTTTTTCTGCAGTTTTGACAATGGTACTCCTTAGGAAGTTTACTACTGAACTAGACAGAAGATTGAGGGTCTTTCAGATCTTTTCAAACTCAGAAAATGAAGGACTGTAGTAGCACAACTGTATTTGGGTCAGTCTGGTTCGTGCAGAAGGTCTGCTAAATTTCTTTTTCTCTCTGGCACGCGGCTAAAAATGGTCTCTTGTTCTGTTTCCTTGGGTCTCTTGGAGAGCAGCTCTGGATCAAATTAAAGCTGGCAAAGACTGCTGCATCTCCTTTTTATATTTATATTCCCTTCAGATCTTGTCTCTCTTGTTCATGTGCACTTTTCCGTACTCTGGTCTTGTGTAAAATCTTTGACCTGTTTAAAGGGGTAGCTCACGCAGAAATGAGAATTCTGTCATCATTTAGTACTCACCCTAATATTGTTATAAACCTGTTTAACAGAAAAGGGGATCCAAGTCAGTGATCCAAATGGTTCATTGGTCTACTAAACAAGATGCAGAATAGACCTTGACTTATGCATGCAAGAATAAACCATTAGTTCATTCAAATAAAGTAGACACAGACAACAGCTCCTTTGAAATGATCCGTTTATTGAGTTGGTTTTACACAGATTTGGTTCTGTGGTACAAAACACTGCTGGTTAGTGAGATATCTCCACCAAACAACAACCAAAGCAGCTGAATACACAACCAAAGCTTTACAACACAACCACAATGCACCATCTTTCTGTTACTTTGCTCTTCCAGTTGTCTTTCAGTGTTTGTTTGTGTCTAAACACACACTCACACATGCACACTTTGTATGAGTGCTGTTAAATGAAATGAAATGGCTTCACCACCAATAAATAGAGTATAAAAATGCAATTGTAATAATTTTATTATCAAAAAAAAAAAAAAAAAATCATAAAAGATAGCAAAGGCACTGAACGAAAAATACCTTGGCAGTCCAGGTTTTTCAAACTGATACCAAACCCCCCAAAAAGATTATGGCATTGACCAACAAAAGTAATTAACCATAATAAAATAATGCATAAATAACATAATACTAATATCCAGTCAAGTTTTCCTCTATGCTGATTTTGGACTAAAATGCACCAGGTATTTCCAGTTTGGCTAAAAGCATGTTTGCATTTGATTTGCAATGGCCGCCTCTCTGTTAATCTCAGTTATGATGGCACTATGGTTAGCAATGGCACATTTAAGTGGATGCTCAACTTTGTCCTAAAGTATATTAAGACAAAAAAAGGTTGATAGTGAATATCGTGACACCAAATATTGGGTCAGATCTGTGAGGCGGCTTTTGAGATTTCGGACACGCATCAAATGACCCTGATAAAACTGCAGTAGTTGTGTTTGATCGTCTGTTTCTGCAAATGCTAGACATTAGCATTAGCACTGCATGTTTGCACTGAAAACCTGTAGAGACCAGGAGAGGTCGTTGATTATACGCACAACGTCCTTCTGTAAGGTAAATCAATAATAACAATATTTTGGAGAATCAAAAACAGAAGCGCAATAACATAAAAATACTAACATAGTATAATTTGATCACTGAATCCAGTTGACAATACAATGCAATACAGAAATGCAGTACGATAAAGATACACATTAGGTGTGTCTATAATATCTACCCAGGACCTGCTTTGAACAAAATGCCTCCCATTAGTTGAAATTTTTGGTGCAAAATGTATTTTTCTATTCATGCTGATAGCTAACTTAGCATCTCTTTACTCTTGACATTTCTACCCATAAACACCTTCTTTGGTACAAAATACTTCCCTTATTCTTTCATCTACTTTCTTCAACTCACTATTTCTACACTTGCACTAGTCTTTCTTCACATGCAGCAAAATACAAAGCCACGTCGTACTTTCCAGTGAATAACTCTGTGACCCTCTTACTGGAAAAGTGTCCTCCATCCATAAAAGCGTTCATGAACATACCTTGTTAAATACCTCTTTCTACTACAGCTACTTCACACTTACCTTCTAAAAAACATTTAGCCTTAAAACTAAAATTGAACTTTCATTCATCTGATATTCTGCAGGTAGACAAGAAACAAAGGACTAAAGATTCTGAAACAATAAAGCTTCTATCCCATTAAACCTAAGACACAGGGAAGCTCTCTAGTCCAAACATGCCTCTAAAGAGCCTTTGGAATTTGCTGCCTCATCACAGCTTTGAAACTAATCGGTCTACTTGTTTTTTTTAGCCCTAACAGGAGTGTTTTGGGCATCAAAGTTCAACAGAGAACCAATAATGAGCTGAGCAATTATGATCCCTAAGCATCAACAGATAAACACTGGGAGAGACAATGTTCCTACAGTCAAAAACCTTTGAAATAGTCAAACAAGCTTGTCTCCTCCTGAAACATTCTTTAGAGCTGAGCCTGTGTCTGACATTTCTACCTTGTGTTAAACCTTGTTAAGGTAAAGTTGTCCAGAAACCCCAACCAAGAAACCACAAAAGTATCATTCCAGAGAAACACATGCTGCATGCACACATGTTCCTGTCAGGACTCGATCAGAAACAACCAATCCAGCATGCTGGAACTTTGAATTACCCAACAGGTTCTGGAAATAAACTCCTTTTGAAGGTGATTACAGACTGACTATGCACTGAAAAGCACTGGTCTCTCATCAGTAGTGGGGCAAATTTAACCTTTAAGTCAGGTGGTTCTGTAGGGTAGGCTTTGTGTTCAGAGATCCTGGGCCTCTTCTAAGCATTCAATACAAACTCAAAAATAAAATAAAAATAATAAAACGCTGTTCATCTGATGACAGCTTCCTCTGGCATCTCTCTCCACCTTAAGGAAATGACATACATAATTTAATTTGAATAAAAAAAACAAAAAACAAACAAAAAGGCACTTCTATAAGTCCATAGATATGATTCTACTCATTGGATCAATATGATTTTGATCGTTACATATGCAGTTTAAATGACATATCGCAATAACCAAGAAAGGAAAATAACAATTATATATGTCAGTTCCAATCAAGGACAAGGAGAGATTTGAGTTTTCTCATTCTTCCAGTACTGCCAGACCACACCAGTTTTGTATCACTAAATCTACAAAAAATATTAATAAATAATACACAGCAACAGTTCATTTGGAGCAAGACCCTGGTTTCTTTTTTTGGAAGTAAAGACCACAAACGACATGTGCTCTGTGAGAGTTTTAAGGTGCTTGATAAACTCCGATTGGCTCTTATTTTTGTTTCATCAAGGCTGCCGTTACATGATGCCTTATTGTGATGCTACTCACCTTTTACTTAATATGTAAACATTTAATTTCATTTCTTGCCTGTAGGGGGATAATGTCACAGAGTACCAACTTAAATTTTACTTACTTCAAACCCTTAAATCCCCCGAGGCTGTAGTTCCCCAAGTTGTATTTGATACAAAATTTTGAATATGTATAAAATTGGGTATGGTTAAGGTAAGATAAGGAAGGATAGGGTAGGATTAGGGTTAAGGGTTAGGAGTTAGGTTTAAGGTTTGGTTGTACACAACCTCCAATATCATCCCATTGAAAAAGGACTCACATTCTTAGAATCCCAGTTTTGCACTGGTCGTCAACAACATGCCAAACAAACACCTTCCACTTGCTCCTCCTCCTTCCTTTCTAGGCCCATTTCAACTGGCCCCTACCCCTATGACAGGTTGTTGCTGATGTCCAGGGCTTGTTGGTACACCTGAGTCATATCATCAAGATCTCCTAACAGAGAGAAGCTGCTGTTATCCCCTGGAGAGCCCTGCGTTCCTCGACTGAATTTCCCACTATGTAGGGGAGGAGCTGCCTGGAGACCTTTAAAGTTGGCCAGCTGGAGTAGGTTTTCTGCAGACACACAGCCTCTGATGTTGGGGCGGGTTCTGGGTGGGGGCCAGTCAGCGCCGCTGAAGGAACTGTTGGTGATGGTGTCGCTATCCTCCCTTACAATACTGGATGGGCGACTCTGACTGCGGGATAAACCTGAATCGCCAGGTGCTGGTTCCCCAAGGACACTCATAGGAGGAGCACCGCTGTACGTAGAATACTTCCCGTTGCGTTTCAAGATGCCTTTTCTACCAACCGCTCGCTTTGGTGGTGAGCTGGCGGCAAGAGGTGTTATGTTGCCACCAAGCAGGTCAGAGGACTCACTGCGCTCTGGGGAAGAATAGTACCCTGATTCCCGTTGTTGGTTGTTCTTTAGAATTCCCTTCTTTGGAAGGATGGAAATCGCCTTAGTAGGAGAGTTGCCTGTTAGCCCCTGCTCCTCCTCGCCCTCTTCACCCTCAGGCCCAGATTCCTTCTCTGGGGTTCCCGCACCGGACTCTATCTCCTCCAGACTTGGAGAGCGTTGCTCTTCAGAGGTTCTTGTCTTCAGGATGCTCTTTGGTCTCTTGAGGCCCAGGCTGTCCTCGCCATTACAGTGAGACACTCCAACATCATTCTCTTTCTTGGACTTTTTGGGCCGTTGACGGACAAGCAGGAATGGTTCGGACCGGTTGGCTTTAGTGGGTCGTGGCTCGGTCCGGTTCTGCCAGTCAATGAGACGAGCCAGCATGGGCGAGCCAGAATCCCTTTGTGATTCACAGTCACACACACTGGTCTTCCATCCCCAGTTTACCCACCAGTGATTGGCGATGTCTTCCACTGTTGCCCGCCGCTCAGGGTTGACCATCAGCATCCACCGGATCAGACCACGAGCATCTAAACAAAAGACCAAACCAGCTTCTTGTTTAGCATAATCAGAGACAAGTTTACCTGAATACTCATTTCTCTAAACAAAAGGCATTCTGAACTTTGTCTAAAAGTGTTCAACAGTTCAAGTCCAGTACCTGATGACTGGGATGGTTCTCGATACTCTCCATTGCTGATTTGCCGAATGAGATTTTTGTGGTCCCCTCCATCGAACGGCATACTGCCATAGACCAGCGTATACAGCAACACTCCCAGAGCCCAGCTGTCCACCTACAAATAATGGATGGCATTGATGTCAGCTGACTCTGAAAGAACATTGAGTTACTGCTAAATGTTGAATAAACGACACTTCAGATATCCTGTCATACAGAGGAGGGATAGAAATCACATGACAAGGTTGGGTTGAGCAGACTGTGCTTTCATGCAAGAATCTATTTAAAGCATGACTTTTTTTGGAAAGCAATAGGACACTCCAGCAAGCAGGAACAGTACCAGTCTGCCACTTTTGCTGGTTTCAGGGTGTTTTTCAGCATCAATTCTATATGCTATCAGTCTGCTTTGAAACATTCTGTTACACAACATATCACCCTGAGCAGTCAGTTATGCAAGTCCTGTGGAGGGTGGGGTGAAAGGACAAGGTATGTAGGCTAAAAATCTCATGACCGCCCCAGCAACCTGAATGGTTTTCCAGCTCCTTAAGTTGTCAGTTCACAGGAAATCACTTATGAAGTGATTGTTAGCTCAAGGCAATCACCATGGCAAGAGACTTTATTTATTTTATTGATTGCAAGGTTTGGCTTTTTGATTACATCCTCTACATTGTAGTGTTTTCTCTACCCCTGAGGAAAATTGCAGCAAATTATTGCAGGCTAAAATCTATAAAGTACACTGAATTACTTCTATCTTAAAATGCCCTGGGCTTAATACCACAAGAAAGACACATGCAAAGCTCTAAAGAACCTTTTAACTCTGACCCAGGATTGACACATATAATCAGAGATACTTGGAGAAAGAAACTCCAGCTGCGCTTCATGTTCAGTAGGGAAGCACCAGCGTGTGTTTGCCTGATCCTAGAGGTCTGTGGAAAGATAATCCCATCAAAGAGCTGAACGAGGCTTCACTAACCACACAGACTGTCTCTGATAGATCACAGCCGCTCACAGTGGATTTCACACACTAACATAATGAAACTGTGGGGTGTTTCATTTACGATGATGCAAACTTCAAGGGTTTATGTCTGTGCATCACGTCATGTAGGCCTGTAGTAAACCATTCCAGCATGTTTTTATGACCCTGGAAAAAAAGTTCAACATAAAGAGCAGCTTGTGTAGCTTTCCTTATCTGACCATGCCTCACCTCTGGACCACGGTACGGTCTGCCGTTGACGATCTCCGGGGACGCGTACAGTGGACTACCACAGAAGGTCTGGAGGAGCTTGTCTTTATGATACAGGTTGGACAACCCAAAATCAGCAATCTGGATGAACAACAAACAAGTTGTTCTGTTTTAGAAAACCAATTCAGCTAAAATTTTGTTTTTCTGGTTTAGTAAGTGTTTGTTTTCATGAGAAGTGTTTTTTGTTTCAAGCTGTTTCATTTTGTTTCATTCAGTGTTCTTCAATGATGCCCATCATTCTTAAGTTCACTTATTTACTTTTAAATCCTACTGAATTCTACTGAAAACAGCATCTTTTCAATTTACTTTTATTTGGGATGTACTAATTCTAATGTGTTATACTATAAAGTACGGATGTGAACTAGGACTAGCCACGGTTTCAGGACCATTCTAACAAAAAACAAAAAAAAAAGTTCTCACCTTTATGTTACAGTTTTCGTCCAGTAGCACATTTTCCAGTTTCAGGTCCCGGTGAACAACACCATTCTGTAAAGAAAATGTCAGAATACACTTTAGAGATTGGAGATAATACTGTCATAGCCAACAGAATATGACCAATTAACCACTGACATCTGTTCCACAAACATTATCTCTAATTACAGTTCTGTTCAGACACCAGCTCTTGACTTGAACATGATTGTGCAGTTAGTCCTTGTGTTTCCTTTAAAGTAACAAACAGTATTTGGGTTATAGCACACCCAGAAACCCAGTCACAAGGGGTTTAGGATCTGAGAGAGTTCAATACAGATGTCTGATGACCATGAAAGACGCATGTGTTCAGCATGCACAGCTTTTAGCAGATGGACTATAAATTGACAGTTTAACAGGCTGCTTTCTTGTGTTGTCTGGTGGACCCCACCCAAAAATCCCCCACATTGTGGTTGCCCATGGTGATGATGATTCATTACTCTCCCCTCTGGTGTCTGGGAGCTCCCCTGCCCTGAAATATGACATCACGTCATCTTCAGCTGCAAACCAGCCCACCCAGTGCAGGTCCACAGAGACCTTGATTGACTCTGAGCAGTGCATCATGGACAGGACTGTCTCAATTGTTAGATGTGATGCAAAACTCCAACTATATTTCAAAACCTAGTGATCTGCCTAATTAGACAGCATTTTGATGTGCTGTTCTATAAGGTAGGTAAGTATGTGAATGCAATCCCATAAGGCATTGCAACAAAAAAAATCCACCTAAAAATGGTGGACGAAACCAGAGAAATGTCAGTTATAAATATATGTAACCAGTCCTACTCGACCCACTACAAGCGGGATTCGAACCAGCTTCTCTGGCATGGGAGGCGGGCACACTAACAAGGACGCTAAAGACCTTGAGGCCAGGGAAGTGAGGATCACCCTCCTAAACCTCACTCCCATCTGGGTCACGGCACCAAATGTATCCGGTCCAACTCAATCCGCTCCAAGTGGGATTCGAACCGGCGTCTCCAGCATGGGAGGCGGGCACGTTAACAAGGACACTAAAGACAGCAGACTCGAGAGCCAGTCGCTAATGCACCTCTTGAGGCCAGGGGAGGTTTATAAGCACAGCTTTTTATCTAGTTTTTTTTTTGTTGAGCTATGTATTTTTATGCTTAGATTTGAAACAAGCTAATTTAAAACTCTATTAAAAAGACTTTAAAAGAATAGGTCAGATTGTAAGAAACTGGAAAGACCTTATTCATGGAAATATACAGTTGGCTGGTTTATTACTCCATGGACAGCTCTGCTAAAAGCTGAAATGTGTGACCCATGATGCAAAGCTGTTTCACATCAGTTGTCTGTTCCAAGATTTCTCCTAAACTGACAAGAGCCAAAGACTCGCACTGCACAGCCCGATTTCATCGGATAACTGCACGTGCAGCTCTGCAGGAACCCTGATGACACATGAGGCTCTCTTTGGAAAGAGAAAGGGATTGAGAAAGAGATAAAGTGGAAAAGAGAGAGATAAGAGAGGTGCGTACCTTGTGGCAGTAGTGCACAGCAGAGACAATCTGCCTGAAGAAGTGTCGGGTTTCTCTCTCAGTCAGGCGCCTGCGTTCGCTGATGTAGTCATAGAGTTCGCCTTTACTGGCATATTCCATGACGATCACTATCTTGTCCTTATTTTCAAACACTACAAAACAAAACAACACCATGTTTAAAATCTGTGCAGGAGTTTGGTTTATTTAGAACTTGTATGTTTGTTTGTGATATGTTCAGAATGTTTATTTAATTATTTGTTTAGCAGACTGTTTTTATCAGTGTAAAAACACTTTATTCCAGTTTGGAGTTGACAATAAAATTTACGATAAAGTTGTTATATCGTCCAGTATGTTAATCCTCTGCTTCCCATAATGCAATTCCACAAGTCAGTTATTATGCCATTAGATGGCAGCAAAGACTCTCTTTATGAGCGAATGAGTCAGAACAAGGAAGTTGTTTTAACGCTGTCGGAAATCCCCTTAACTTTTAAAAGGACAAAGACATCGCCTTTTTATCGCACATTCAAACAGATTTTTTATAATGGATATAAAATTATGGACATCGACCTGAAGAATGAATGCTGTATCAGGTAATACACTCTTTTAGACGATCTCTCTCATAATACCATAATAATCTACAAAATACAATAAGCTTAAATGAAGCGACTCAACGTTCCTTCGTTACTAGTTCTAAAGTGACGTTTTAGAATTAGTAACGGAGGCTTCGGCTCAACTGTTAAACTGTCAACTTGAGATTTGAATCCATGGCAGAAGGAAGTAGTGCTGCACAAAAGAGGGCTTTTAAAGACACTCCGTTGTTCTTATTTATTTACACACTTGTGCTGTTGAACTGTTGTATAAACACACACATATTATATATATATATATATATATATATATATACAAACCCGATTCCAAAAAAGTTGGGACACTGTACAAATTGTGAATAAAAAAGGAATGCAATAATTTACAAATCTCATAAACTTATATTTTATTCACAATAGAATATAGATAACATATCAAATGTTGAAAGTGAGACATTTTGAAATGTCATGCCAAATATTGGCTCATTTTGGATTTCATGAGAGCTACACATTCCAAAAAAGTTGGGACAGGTAGCAATAAGAGGCCGGAAAAGTTAAATGTACATATAAGGAACAGCTGGAGGACCAATTTGCAACTTATTAGGTCAATTGGCAACATGATTGGGTATAAAAAGAGCCTCTCAGAGTGGCAGTGTCTCTCAGAAGTCAAGATGGGCAGAGGATCACCAATTCCCCCAATGCTGCGGCGAAAAATAGTGGAGCAATATCAGAAAGGAGTTTCTCAGAGAAAAATTGCAAAGAGTTTGAAGTTATCATCATCTACAGTGCATAATATCATCCAAAGATTCAGAGAATCTGGAACAATCTCTGTGCGTAAGGGTCAAGGCCGGAAAACCATACTGGATGCCCGTGATCTTCGGGCCCTTAGACGGCACTGCATCACATACAGGAATGCTACTGTAATGGAAATCACAACATGGGCTCAGGAATACTTCCAGAAAACATTGTTGGTGTACACAATCCACCGTGCCATCCGCCGTTGCCAGCTAAAACTCTATAGGTCAGAAAAGAAGCCATATCTAAACATGATCCAGAAGCGCAGGCGTTTTCTCTGGGCCAAGACTCATTTAAAATGGACTGTGGCAAAGTGGAAAACTGTTCCGTGGTCAGACGAATCAAAATTTGAAGTTCTTTTTGGAAAACTGGGACGCCATGTCATCCGGACTAAAGAGGACAAAGACAACCCAAGTTGTTATCAGCGCTCAGTTCAGAAGCCTGCATCTCTGATGGTATGGGGTTGCATGAGTGCGTGTGGCATGGGCAGCTTACACATCTGGAAAGGCACCATCAATGCTGAAAGGTATATCCAAGTTCTAGAACAACATATGCTCCCATTCAGACGTCGTCTCTTTCAGGGAAGACCTTGCATTTTCCAACATGACAATGCCAGACCACGTACTGCATCAATTACAACATCATGGCTGCGTAGGAGGAGGATCCGGGTACTCAAATGGCCAGCATGCAGTCCAGATCTTTCACCCATAGAAAACATTTGGCGCATCATAAAGAGGAAGATGCGACAAAGAAGACTTAAGACAGTTGAGCAACTAGAAGCCTGTATTAGAAAAGAATGGGACAACATTCCTATTCCTAAACTTGAGCAACTTGTCTCCTCAGTCCCCGTTTGCAGACTGTTATAAAAAGAAGAGGGGATGCCACACAGTGGTAAACATGGCCTTGTCCCAACTTTTTTGAGATGTGTTGATGCCATGAAATTAAAATCAACTTATTTTTCACTTAAAATTATAAATTTTCTCAGTTTAAACATTTGATATGTCATCTATGTTGTATTCTGAATAAAATATTGAAATTTGAAACTTCCACATCATTGCATTCTGTTTTTATTCACAATTTGTACAGTGTCCCAACTTTTTTGGAATCGGGTTTGTATATATTATAATAAAGAATATAAGAAAAAATCTAGATAAATTTGGAGCCCTCAGTAATTGACCAGCTGGTTATCGTGACCCATGTCTAGTTTAGGCCAAGGCTTCAATAGAGAGGCATCCAGTCAAAAATAAACATGTACAGTGGCGCCTTGTTTCTTCAGAATGCAACCCACAGTGAAAAAGTACAAGTAAAAAAACTACTGGATGCATAAAAGTGAAAAGACTTTGTTTTGTAGTGGCCAGTCTAGAAAGTTCAGCAGGTCACATCAGAATCCACTAACAACCAGGAGAAGCCGAAAAATCCAGAGGAACAAACACAGCAAATTACAGTCCGACACAGCAGAAAGTGGCTGTTTCTGCAAAACCCCAAAAATCCTCGTACGGATCACCCCACCCAAGCGTTTGGCGCTGCCGCCGGCTCCTGTCACACATCCAGAATCGGTTCTCATCTTTTTACAGAATCTCTTGTGTCCGCCACCACTTTCCACAGAACAGCAGGGAATGCGAGCGCAAGGCCTTCTGGGATTGTGCAAATACAATTTAGCGAGAGAGAGGGTAACAGTTTTAAAGTCTTCTCGAAGTGATGCAAAATCTCAAAGCTCGGCGACAAATTCTACAGTGATATGAGAAAATCTATCTGACAAATCCACTGTGGCCTGTAGGAAAATCCCTAATGAGATCTCTTTAATATCTCAACTGTTTCTCTAAGATCACAATGAGGCTAAATGCAAACTAAATAGAGACTTTGCTCAAGTCTACTGATTCTCAGATGTTTCTCCTGAAAAAAATAAAATAGTTTGAGTCCACTATAGACTTTCTACTAACTATAAGTAACTTTGTAACTACATGTCAACTACCAGTCATTAGAGTATTAGTACTCAATATCTGCTAACACTTTATTTTGATGCTTTATTTTGTTCCTTTGCAAGAACATGCCAACTTATTCTAGAAACCCTAACCCTAATCTAGCAGTCTACTAATACTCTAATGAGAGTAAGTTTACATGTAGTGGCAAATGCAAATTAATGAGCGATAGCTGACTAGTAGTTGCAAAGTTACTTATAGATAGTAGAATGTCTTAAGTGAAATATCTTAGTAGTATAACCATAAAAAGACCCCAGTAATCTCAAATGTCTCACAGTATGCTCAGATTTGCCAAAAAGTCTGCAATCAAAAGTCAGAAAAGTCAATGTGAGCTTAAGTTTTATTGTCTTATTATCTCATTTGTGTGGAATTTTAGGAGTAACAACTGACACACTTTTGATACTTGAACCATAACTCTAAATCTCCTGAACAATTAAAGAGCAAGCTCTGAGTAATAAAAAGTTCCTCTGGGAAAGTTCACGCTGCTAAACGGATACGTAAGCAATTCACATTCATTCCTCTATCTGAAAATTTCCACGACCAACCCAAAACCATAAACATAACTTAACACGGCAAGATTAAATTAAAAGAGAAAGACACTCTGACACTGGAGCAATGAAAGACAAAGCCAGACACAAGAGAAAAAAAAAAGTCTCCGGAGACTCATTTAAAGCTGGTAACTCCAGAGACTCGTTTAAAGAGGTGTTCTCCCCTCTTTGAGTCGAGCCAACCACAACACAGGCGGAGTCATGACACAGAACAAAGATGAATACGGCAACTCTTCAAAAATAAACTGCCCTATAAACCCAGACGGACTTTGAGCGGAAAACCGCCGAGTCAGCGTGTCGAGAGCTCGCCAGGCCCGCCGTGGCACAGAATCAGCAGAAGAAACCAGACGGCAGCAAAAACGTCTTTAGAAATCATCAACACAGGGCTTCACTAACCGTTGAAACACATGCTGGTCAGGAATGGGGAGGGTCATATTCAACGAGGCTGATCTAGTTTAACTTAAATATTATTGCATGATCAAAACAAAAGGCCTTTACTGTCCTTCACAACAAAAGTCTATTAATAGTCAATGAAAGATTATGATTCATTATAATTGTATGTTTTATTCATTGTTGAGTTTGAGTGGATTGATTAATAGATAGATAGATACCTTCATATATAGAGATGATATGTGGGTGGCGAAGAGACGACATGATCTCAATTTCTCGTCGAATGTGAACCATGTCCTGTTCATCTTTAATCTTCTCCTTCCTGATAGACTTGATGGCAACCTGAGGAGAAGAAAGAGTTTTAGAGCTGCAAATATTATTCAATCTTAAGTCAAATGATTAAAAAACAGGTTATCAAAGTATTTGTAATGGATGTTAATTTTGGTTGATTTGTGACTAAATAACTTTGTGACTAAGGACACTATATATATATCAAATCTTAACCGATTTTACAACCCACAGACATAAGGACAGTTTCAACCAGTTTTAAACATTATAATCCTACGAACGCACACACTAGTCAATTCGGCCAAACCGCGAGACCACACACCTGCCGACTGTAGTAACGTTTTCACAGTGGTGATTCCACAGACACGAGATCTCGCAGAAACTCGCGTGTTCAAACGTGACTTACAAAAAACAAATATAGAGGACGATCGACGTCGTCGTCAGCTTGCTCTTCGGGAGTGCACAATTGGATCGGGGAGGCTCCAACTCGATTGGGAGCAGTAAAATAATCGTAATGATACCACACAATTAGAGCTGCAAGATTAATCATTAAAAGATCGCAATCTTGATTCAAACACCCATGCGATCTTTTCCTAAATGACAACCATTCGCCTGTGTCTATTAAACCTTTGACCAAATCATACCAGGACATTCAAATCTGTGTTGGCGCTGCTGCTGAGCCAGAGAGAGCAGTTGTCATGTATAGGTATGAAACAGCTTCACAAATTGTCTTTTCAACCACACAGTATCATTATTTCTGTCTTACAATAATTCAAATTATCACAGAAGTCGTGGGATAAAAGTTTATAGTTCAGATATAAACACTGATGTCTAGCAAATCACCTTTTGAAAGTAACTTGACATTTCAAATAAAGATTGTATCAATTACATTGTTACACCAGTAGGTGGCGACAAGTGACTTAAAAATGTATTTGTCATTGAATCATTCAAATCAAGAGATTTGTTCATAAACACTGATTCATTCAGTAATGAAACAAGTGAAGAATTCATGAGTGAGTCATTGAATCATTCGTTCAACCATTTTTTTTTTAATATTCAATCTAATTAATTAAACATTTTTAAATAGACTGCAGCAATTAATATTTCGTAACTTGAATCGGGTTATGACAAGCCTCGAATCGGGCCACGCCCATCCCCCCTCCCCCCCAATTGTTCAGGGGTGCAAATCTGGCCCAAAATCGGGCTTAAAATCCTCAAGTGTGTGGCTAGCATAAGCCACTTTTTTTCTTTTTCTTTAAAGGAAATGACAGCTAAACATTCTATTCTTGAATTTCAGAAAAACACCTGAGTAGATTCTTCAGACAGAGAGGTGTAATCATCCCATCACACACACACAGAATTATCCCATAAACACATCACGACTGAGCATATTTTCAGCCTCTTGCTGTATAATTTTCCTAATGTTTTTTTGGGAAAATGATGGTGCAGTGTTTGAAAGCTCTCTCATGTGTTTGTTCGGCTCTCATGGGCCCTAAGGACACTGCACTGATGTCTCTATATTACGTCCATCACATGAGCTGAACACACTGAACTGGAGATAAGATGTGGGCAGAGAGGAGATGGCCTGCTGACTGCCTGATGGATGATGTCACCAGGAGGAAAGAGGAAATGATATCTGGGTAGTGATTTCCTGTCTATTTCTGTCCTATCTCACCCTCCCAGGCGTGTGCTACACGTCCATTTAAAGAACAAATGGAACAATGAGTGAGCTGATGACAGACCTTTGTTGGAAAAGAGGAAGTCCTTTGTCAATGCTGTTTGTTTTGTGATGTCATTGACATCTCCAGCGTGTGGCTTCTCATCATCGCTGTAGTTCTCCAAACATTGGACGCCTGTGTCTTCACATTAATGGCAAGCATGCAGGCGAACCACTGCTTTTCTCGGAGAAACCAAAACCACATGTTTCCGAGGAGCTGAAGGTAAATCACGACTATATCCATAAAAGGAAAGCCCTAGCGGAATGCTTCAAAACTGATTATGTGGAATAAAAAGACATAAACAAATCCAGAAACCAGGGCCCATTCTCTAAAAGCAGAATGGGCAAGTCCTGCTCTTTATTGGAAAGCCATCACGGAGTGTTTTCCATGAGCTCATGAAGTTATGTGCAGTTGAAGGTATTCACCTCCCGCCAGGTCCGCTGGAGACGCCAGGAATACTAATGTTGCAGTTTGTTCATTCGCAGCAGGAGCGAGAGTTTAAAATAATCTCCAGGAAGAAAAAAGACTGCGTTCCCACTGAGGTAGTAACAGGATTCCGACCAGTGGAGCTTTTTATTTGTTTATCTGTGTGCAAGCCAAATGAACAGAATACAGTATCAATAAAAGTGCAGACGAGTTTGTTTCATTAAAGGATTAGTTTGCTTCAGAATTAAAATTTTCTGATAATTTACTCACCCCCATGTCATCCAAGATGCCCATGTCCTTCTTTCTTCATCTGAAAAGAAATTAAGGTTTTTGAGGAAAACATTCCAGGATTTTTCTCCATATAGTGGACTTCAATGGGGACCAATGGGTTTAAGGTCCAAATTGCAGTTTCAATGCAGTTACAAAGAGCTCTACACGATCCCAGATGAGGAATAAGGGTCTTAACTAGCAAAACAATCTGTCATTTTCTAAANAAAAAAAAAAAAAAAAAAAAAAAATGTATATACTTTCTAACCACAAATGCTCATCTTGCACTAGCTCTGCGATGCGCCATGCATTACATAATCACGTTGGAAAGGTCACGTGTGACGTAAGCAGAAGAACCCCGGTAGGGCGAAAAACTCCATCTCAACTTCAAAATCGTCCAACGTTGTTTTACCTTCTTTTGTAAAGGACGTTCGCTTTGTATACACTGGGTCAGTACTTCCACCTATGTCACACATGATCTTTCCAACATGATTACGTAATACGTCGCGCATCGCAGAGCTAGTGCAAGATGAGCATTTGTGGTTAAAAAGTATATACATTTTTTTTATTATTTTCTTTTTTTTTTAGAAAATAACTGATCGTTTCGCTAGATAAGACCCTCATTCCTCGGCTGGGATCGTGTAGAGCGCTTTGAAGCTGCACTGAAACTGCAATTTGGACCTTCAACCCGTTGGTCCCCATTGAAGTCCACTATATGGAGAAAAATCCTGGAATGTTTTCCTCAAAAAGCTTAATTTCTTTTCGACTAAAGAAATAAAAGCCATAAACATCTTGGATGACATGGGGGTGAGTAAATCATCAGGAAATTTTAATTCTGAAGTGAACTAATCCTTTAAAGATGTTTGCAAAGGGTTATAAATACTACATAAAACTCAGGCAACCACCTACAACATGCTGGATAGAATATATCATGAAATAAACTGTCATGCCTACTACGGCCACTAGAGGCCGCCAGCTTCCAATGAAAACAAAGCGAACATGAGATCAGTTTTATTTCCCTTTGATGGCCGAGACTCAGATATTCTCACTGACCCTGGATCAGAATTTAGAGCCTGTTGCATTTCTATCATGCTGTTTTGGCCCCGTACAGGATATTAATTTTCCACAACGCTTTCATTTCCTGCTCAAGATGGACTTTAAAATGTTTGTCTACTTTCACACTGTCACAGTGACCTTTTGCCTACAGACAGACATGCACAAACAAACAAACACATTCACATGATGGAAAGCGGCCAATTCATCACACCGTGGAAGGAATTTTTACCGTTATGTTCTGTGGACATCCAATCTTGATTGTACATTCAGATTCACACAAATGCAAAGCAAGCACGTACAGAACTGACCTCATACGTGCGAGAGCTCACAAAAACATGCTATCTGTCTGTCTGCTCTGGTCATTATGCTGAATCAGAGGCTGGTGGTAAAGCCATAAAGAATATGTTGTGCAATTTCTTCAGTTATCTGTGCCATAGGGGTAGAGGTCAAGAATATGCTGTACTGGATTGTAGCATATATCAACAATCAAAACTGTGTTTGTCTGTGATAGTAGATAGTAAAGCATTATCATGGCAGAATAAACATTGCATTCAGCAACAAATGTTTGTTTGTTTAACAAGGGACATCACCGAGAGGCACTAAACTAAATATAATATGAGCTGCATGTTATGGAGGTTGATCTTTCATGTCTCAAGAGATTTAGTGGAAATCGCAGTTATGTTTGATTTAAGTATCAATTTTGTCTTTGATGTTTCCCCTAAAAGTTTCTTTGAAGATAGACACAAATGAGACAATATTTGACTTACAGAAAGGCCTGAAATTAGAGCTGCATGATTACTTGTTAAAAAGATCACAATTTCAGTTCAAACGCGCAAGTGATCTTATTCCTAAATGACATTGGTTCGGGTATGTCTATTAAAACTTTGACAAATACGATCACAGCAATTCGAATCTGTGTCTGAGCCAGAGAGAGCAGTTGTCTTGTCTAGGTATGAAACAGCTTCACAAACAGTCTTTTCAACCACACATTATCGTAATTTCTGTTACAAACATTAAAATGATCACAGAAGTACAAGGGATAAAAGTTTATATTTCGGATTTAAACACTGATGTCTAGAGCAAAATAGAGCAAATCACCTTTTGAAAGTAACTTTACTCTTTAAATAAAGATAGTTTCATTTACATTGTTACACCAGTAGGTGGCGACAAGTGACAGTTAAAAAATGTATTTGTCATTGAATCATTCATTCAAGAGATTCGTTCAAAAATATTGATTCATCCAGTAATGAAACAAGTGCAACAAGTCCTTATGAGTGAGTCATTGAATCAATCATTGAAAATAATTTTTTAAAAAGTAAATATTTTCTAAAACAGTGTAGGAATTAATATTTTGTCAGAACTGCTAGTAAATTACATGTTATTATAGAATTGTGATATCTATTTTAACCTAAAAATAAAATGTTGCAAGGTTGATTTAGCACATTGTTGCGTTATTTAGCGATATTTATAACATTATGCAAGTATGTAAACGCAAAATGATTTTAGGTACACTTTCTCAACCACTGTTGAGCTGCAAAATCACAAAGCAATTCGTACAACAAATCAAACGCATTACACTTTTAGATATGCAAGTTTGATTAAATAAATCATTGCATTCTGACGTTTCAAACCCTATTTATTACAACAAAACTGTGAACGTGTTGCAAAGTATGTCAGAACACAATTATTAATAATTCAATGCAAGTATGCAAATGTTTCTTAGTACGCAAGTGCGATTTCACACATTGTTGCACTCTGAAATGTGTCAAAACAGTATTAACAAAGCAAGCAAAAAAACACAAATGTTTCTATGTGCACAGCTATGATTTTACGAGCTGTTGTGTTATTCAGTGCTATTCATAAAGCAATGCAAGTTGCGAACAAAACACTACAAACACTTAGGTACGCAAGCTTTATTTCCAACATTGTTGTGCTAGAAAGTCAGAATACAATTCATAACTCAATGCATATATGAAAAGTCGATTTAATGCACCGTTGCATTCTGACGCTTTTCAAAATTCTATTCATAACGCAATGTGAACGCAAATGTTTCTCAGTATGCAAGCTCAATTTAAAACATTGCGTTGCAAAATCTGTCAGACACATGCACATACAAGTATGTAAATGCATTTGCAAGTGCATTTTTATGTTGCTGCATTATAAAGTGTGTCGAAATGCAATTTACAACACAATACGAGTACATGGTGCATTCTCAGTGAAGCCACAAAGTGGCGCTAATGCGTCAGAAGAAAGTTAAACCCAAAGTATAGTTCACTTTTTACACGGACGCAAGGGTCAGCGTACAGTGCACATGATGTGAATTTCGTCATCAGAAGAAGGTGGCAACCGTGCCCTGGGGGCGTTGATTCACAAGGTAGTCAAAGAAAAACTGCATAAACAGAACAGATCGGAACGCGTGCAAGCTACAGCGACAATGGAGGCCTACATAGACGAGAGATTGTGGAAAGAGGTTAGAAAGTACCCTCATTTGTACAACTCTAGCATGAAAGAAGATGTGTTTTTGTTTTCAGGCCTCCAAAACGCTGTTATCGTTTAAACGAATGGCCAAAACGCATCAAAAGTTGAAAACGGTGTCGTGTAAACGGCCCCTAAGTCATACAGGTTTTGAGCGTGATTAAATGACTACAGAATTTTCATTTTTGAGTGAACTATCACTTTTAAGCAATGTATGATAAAGAATCAAAATAATGCAGTGTGATTTTTCCTACGGGTGTAGGCGTGTGTTAAGATTCTGTGATGTCTAATGTTTAGTCTCTGTGAGCAGTTATCAGTGGTCTATGTCTGTTATCTATACGTCTGCGCTATAACTCTTTACAGACAGTGCGTCCGGCCGGTTAACAGTTTTTCTGACTAATTCCTGCTAAGCGCACTAAACTGGTGCCAGAAAACAACACCGTATGTCTCTCTGAGTGACTTTATGTTTATGGGCCCACAAACACGCATGACCAATTATGTTTTACCATGCGTCGGAGTTTGAGGTAAACGAAAAAACATGTATGTGTAAGTGTGTGTGCACCGTTTTATTTTTAGGTCTGTTGGAGTGTGTTCATACATTCTTCGCCAGCCTGCCAACACTCTGATGGCACACTGCCCACCGATACACTCAGACCTGTGTGTGTGTGTGTGTGTGACTATATGTGTTGCGAAATAGCCTGAATTGTAAATTATTAAACTAAAAGAAGGCTATATATCTGACTACAGCCCATAACAGACACCAACAATAATGTTGCCATGGAAAATACATGACCAGAGGGTGTTTCAACTGCTAGGTCGCGCCTCAAGAATGGGTTTCAGGTCTATTCGGAAGGTTTAAAAAACGATGCTAAATGCTAATAACAAAACACAACTAAACAAACAGTCATTCGTTGTTAGTTTCCCATTAGGGTTCGGCGATGTCTACCAAATTGGCATCAGACGCCATTTGAGCATTAATTTCAATATACAATGAATTAAAAACGCTCGCTCTGCTCCGCGCCAGTGGACACGGACCGTTACACCGTGTCCTAACCAGATGTGATGCGATAAGATTCCAGCGACGAACAATTTGACTGTCCACACTAGACGCGACGCGAAAATGAGAAGCGATAAAATCGATCAAAAACCACAGCCAATCAGAAGAGAGTGTGGGCGGGCTCTCTCGGCAAGAGCACAGCGGACACAATTAAATAGGCAAGTACTTACTAAAATTCAAATATTACACAATTTAAACATTATTTAAAGTACACGGAGTGACTGAACCAATCTTTGTCATAGAATACACTTGTTTGTTCGCATTGAGTTGACAGTTTGAACATTCTTGTGCCCATTTATTTATTTTCAAGATCTGAGGTGATTTAGCCAGTGTTGTTTAAAAAGCTGGGAACACAAAACGATATTCAAACTCACGTTAGATGCTTTTAACATTAAATAAAGCACATAAACAGTATCTGATATTATCATTGCCATACTTTGTGTTGCTGTTCCAGCCACGACGTGGCGGAGAAATAGAAACCGTTTCTAAAATAGAATATTCGCGTGTCGTCGTCGCGTCTGGTTAGGACAAAAACTCAGATTAACATGGAAAAGATACCTTTTATCGCTTATCGCGGTGTCGCGTCGCGTCTGGTTAGGACACGGTGTTAATGTGGCGCGAGTCTGGAGAAAGAGAGAACGCGCACGGACCTGAAAGAGCTTGAATGAAGCGCGTTTGGCTTTAGATAAAATTACTAGAGGATATAGCGCTGAAATATCATTACCACAAACGATCCTGAGTGCTTATGGTGTGATTCTCACCGCTGTTTTGACGCGCTGCTCACTTCAAAAAGAAATTGCTATTTCCTATAGGCTACAATATATTCAATCAAACTCTACTGTAATTTGGCGCAAATTCATCAATCACTTAGTTGAAGCTAGTCAAATGAGCCAGATGCTAACACTATTCTCAAAACCATTCATGGTGAAAGAACTAGAAACAACGACATGGTTTATGACGACCACAAGAAGTAATCTAAAGAAAACTAGGGTCCAAACAAAAGTGGGCCCCATTGACTTTAATTGAATGGGCCAAAGTTACTGAGAAGTATCTTGTTTTGTAGCCTACTTCACAAGAAGTAAGTCATACAGGGTTGGAATGACATTAGGGTGAGTAAACAATGACAGAATTTTCATTTTTAGGTGAACTTTAGCAGGATGGAAAGATTTCATTGCTCCCAGCAGCTGTTCTGGGTTCTGCGGTGACTGAGCCGCAATGTTAAACAACAACCAAAGCCACGTGCCGCAGCGTGCCGAATGAATCCGGTATGTTTGATTAATGAACAAACGAACACTAAAGCCCTGCCTGACCTTGATGCCCACAGCAGAACTTGGAATCTATGTCAGAGTTCATGAGTGACCCGAGGGTCACAACTCAAGGTTTTTAACACATGGTCGCATTATTATGGAGAGTGCTCAGCGGTGATCTTTGAACCCAACTGCAACAGAAACGGTCAATTTGTTGAAGTGTGATGCGTTTCATTGGGGGCCATTAAAGCAAGTTTACACAAGATTTAAAACATCTGCTCTTGCTAAATCGAACGCGTGCGGAGCACAAGCGTGGGGTGGCAGTCCCATGAGATGGGCTGAAACGAGCCAAACACAACAGCGGATTATTATAGCTTAGCTGACACCCTAAACGACAAACTACAGCCGGCCCAAGAAGCAGGCCAGTGCTGTACATTTACCAAATGACTCACTGGTATATGTCAGTGTATCATGATGTATGATATCACCACAGTACTTTTTATCTAGAGGTTAAGTATCTAGCAGGGTTTGGACCTTCAACCTTTTAGAAACCTAAACTGATTTGGCAGATGCTTACCTCTCTTCCAGAATGGCGCTCGATGGCCTTCTTGACTTTGCCGTACGTTCCTCTCCCCAGGGTCTCCAGCAGCTCGTATCGATGCTTTAGGTTGTGTTTGTGATGATGTTTCTTCACACCAGAGCTGCTGCGTTTTACCTCACCGGGGCCCTCAGGGGCCTCCGCCACCACTGAGGGGCCCGGCGGGTCACCTGGCCTTTGTGTCTCCATCACACGGGAGGATATTTTAAACCTCCCTCAGTTTAAATATCTTGACTAAATGCTTTGAAATATTGATAATATAAAACCTAATTAATATACCTAATTAGCATATAAATAAATAAATAAATTACAATGCAAAGGTTTAATTATGTTAACATATAGACTAATTTATGATTGTCAATAATGACTCATATTTTAATGAGGTGTCTATCTATTCTACCTATGGCCGGCTATGGTAGGCTATCTAAAGAAAAATAATAATCCCAGTCTAATTATGAACGATAAAACCGGGCTCGATATGGATAAAAACGGACTAAAAAGGCATATTATTAAAAAGAATCTAATGAACACGTGCCATGTGGTTTTATGGCACTTATAAAACTGCTACAATGTATCATTCACAATTAGAACGACAATGAATCTATGGTGCACTATTCTATTATGACGCGTTCGATACCATTATGACGTTTCCTACTCCGTTATGACGTGTTCTCTTTCCCGTGGCGCGTTCGATCATGATTTCTCCGTTATTCCTTTGTTTCAATCTACCGCAGAAAATCTCAGGCGAGAAAGCAGCGACCACGCCGGCGTTCTGGACGTAAATCACCCTCATTCTGGCCTCGGATCCGCCGTGGTGTCAGTCAGCTCGGTTCTGGTGCCGGTGATCCGTGATATGAGGCTCGGTGTGCGGGGATCGGACGGAAGGATGTGCTGCGGTCTCGTGTCTGCTGTGGCCATGATTCGGTGTGTTCGGCCCGTCTCTCCTCCTGGTGTCCTGATCTGTGATTCTTTCTCTCTGTCCTTCAGGCTGAGGAGCACTGAATAAAGACGGAGGGGGGCGGAGTCACTGCCAGCAGTGCGTGTGTCTCTCTCTTTCTCTCTCTCTCTTTGAAATTAACATTTAAGTCAAGCCAAGACTGTGTTTATTTTAAAATAAATATATTTAAATAAATAAAAACACGACATAACACACACACACACATATACTTTACCATTCAAAAGTTTGGAAACATTACTATTTTTAATGTTTTTGAAAGAAGTCTCTTATGCTCATCAAGCCTGCATTTATTTGATCAAAAATACAGAAAAAACAGTAATATTGTGAAATATTATTACAATTTAAAATAACGGATTTCTATTTTAATATACTTTAAAATATAATTTTTTTTCTGTAATGCAAAGCTGAATTTTCATCAGCCATTACTCCAGTCTTTTGTGTCACATGATCCTTCAGAAATCATTCTAATATGCTGATCTGATACTCAGTTATTATCAAAGTTGGAAACATACATTTTTTTGGAACCTGTGATACTTTTTTCAGGATTCATTGATGAATAAATAGTAAAAAAGAACAGCATTTATTCAAAATAGAAATATTTTCGAACAATATAAATCTTTACTATCACTTTTTATCAATTTAACACATCCGTGCTGAAAAAAAGAATTTCTTCCCCCAAAAAAAGAAAGAAAAAAATACTGACACCAAACTTTTGAACAGTATATTGTTACAAAAGATTTAATTTAAATAAATGCTGCTCTTTTTACCTTTTTATTCATCAAAGAATCCTGAAAATAAAAACATGTTAAAAAAAATATTAAGCAGCACAACATTTGTAATAAATCAGCATATTAGAATGATTTCTGAAGGATCATGTGACACTGAAGACTGGATTTAATGATGCTGAAAAAATTCAGCTTTGCATCACAGACATAAATTATATTTTAAAGTATATTATAGAAAACCATTATTTTAAATTGTACTAATTTTTTACAATATTACTGTTTTTTTCTGTATTTTTGATCAAATAAATGCAGCCTTGATAAGCATAAGAGACTTCTTTCGAAAACATTAAAAATAGTAATGTTTCCAAACTTTTGAATGGTAGTGTATATATACATTTTATTCCATATATTCAGAGTTTCATTCCATATACTCAAACTTCATATTAAAAAATACAATAATTTCCTGAACGGCATGCCATAGTTAGAGTTTTTGCCTTTTTTATACAGTATTGTGACAGTAGATCAAAATTTGTGCTCTGATGTCATAGAAGCTGTTTTGCTCAATTGTTTATATCTACATTCAAAGGTCTAAAAGCAAAGGTCTATTGAGTTTCATAAAACTTACATAAAGCAGAAAAGATCCATCTATTTTTGTTCATGAGCCAAATGTTGCCACATGTCCTGGGTTATGGCCGTCATAAACAACTTTGACAAAGTTTGTTTGAACTGAAATATGAAAATGAGATGTACACATTGAACTTTCCTGATACAGTTAATTCTCCTGAATGCTTCACCTGCAGCTCAGACATGTCTGAAACCTCACCCTGCACATTCTGCCTCAGCCAATCAACTTTTGTTTTCTTTTGTTTGCTTCTGTTTGGATCCAGAACGGTGTAATTTAGCCACTGATTGGTGGAGGGGAAGTTTGAGTCAAACAGACTCCAGACCGAGCCGTTTGTCTTTGTTTGATCTGGAGAGCTCTGGGAATCTGGACCGTCCTGTGTTGTGGTGAGCGGTCGGCAGCGGACTTCAGGCTCGAACAGTAACTGTGTGCATGTGTGTTGCTCTAAGATTTGCATCTAAGATGAAACTTGGCCTCGGATGCACCCTGGAATCAGGTATCATTGCAGTCAAACTGCCCTCTAGTGGTGGAAATGCATGTGTAGGTCACAGTTATTCAGGTCAGAAGTGCCAGAGCATTATGGGTTTCAATATATCAAACCAGTTTGGATCAGCCAAATGTTTGATTCAACAAGATCTGAGTTAGAATTTGTGCCTTTGTTTGTTTGCTCCGTTTGTCTCTCTTGAATGTTTTTTTTTCCTTCATTCAGACAGGTAAAAATTGCTATGTTTGTCTATTCTAAACTATTCTATACAACTAGATTTCCTCTCTAAACTGTACTGTGTGATTGACAGTTGTGAAAAATAAATTATGTAACAAAGATTTCAAACAAAAGGCCTGCTGAATAATTCATATGCTAGCATCTCCTTGATCCTTAGACATGTTATGGTTTCATTTTTCTCTTGGACATCAAACAAAGATTTGTTTTAAGATGTTTCATTCAGGTATTTGAAGCCCCTCGGGCATCTGGCAGAGTTTTCGCCACAACTATTTCAAGTTCGGCACAGAAACCTGCACAGAGCCATTCCCTACACTTACCCAAATTAAAAACAGCAGGAACCACGAAGGACAAAGAAAGATGTGGGGTGAGAGAGAGAGAGAGAGGTGACCATAGAGAAACACAGATAACAGAATGGTATATTAACCACCTTTGATCATAGGTCACATGGCTGTGTTCCCCAGAGAGAGTGTGTTTACATGTGAACCTGAAAGTGATACGACAAACACATCCTTCATTTCATATGATGACAGGAGAGATCCATCTGCCTCAGACACGGAAAACAGAAACAGCTGCCAAAAAGGAGAGACAGAAATAAACCTTTAGAATGTTGCAAACGATAGATAGATAGATAGATAGATAGATAGATAGATAGATAGATAGATAGATAGATAGATAGATAGATAGATAGATAGATAGATAGATAGATAGATGGACAGACATACAGAAAGATAGACGTATGGATGGATGGATTGACGGACGGACAGACAGACGGATGGATGGATGGACGGATAGACAGACATACAGAAAGATAGACAGACGTATGGATGGATGGATGGATTGATGGACGGACAGACAGACGGATGGACGGACAGACAGACAGACGGATGGATGGATGGACGGATAGACAGACAGACATACAGAAAGATAGACAGACGTATGGATGGATGGATGGATGGATGGATGGATGGATTGACGGATGGACATACAGAAAGATAGACAGACGTATGGATGGATGGATTGACGGACGGACAGACAGATGGATGGATGGACAGACAGATACACAGACAGATACACAGACAGACACATAGTAGATAGATAGATAGATAGATAGATAGATAGATAGATAGATAGATAGATAGATAGAAAGACATACAGAAATATAGATAGATAGATAGACAGACAGACATACAGAAAAATAGATAGATAGATAGACGTATGGATGGATGGATGGATGGATGGATGGATGGATGGATGGATGGATGGATGGATGGATTGACAGACGGATAGATAGACAGACGGATGGATGGATGGACGGATAGACAGACAGACATACAGAAAGATAGACAGACGTATGGATGGATGGATGGATGGATTGATGGACAAACAGACAGACGTATGGATGGATGGATGGATGGATGGATGGATTGACGGATGGACAGACGGATAGATAGACAGACAGACGTTTGGATAGATGGATTGACGGATGGACAGACAGATAGACAGATGGATGGATGGACAGACAGATACACAGACAGACACATAGATAGATAGATAGATAGATAGATAGATAGATAGATAGATAGATAGATAGATAGATAGATAGATAGATAGACATACAGAAAAATAGATAGATAGATAGACGTATGGATGGATGGATGGATTGACGGACAGATAGACAGATAGACAGATAGATAGATAGATAGATAGATAGATAGATAGATAGATAGATAGATAGATAGATAGACATACAGAAATATAGATAGATAGATAGACAGACAGACAGACAGACAGACAGACAGACAGATAGATAGATAGATAGATAGATAGATAGATAGATAGATAGATAGATAGATAGATAGATAGATAGATAGATAGATAGATAGATAGACATACAGAAATATAGATAGATAGATAGATGGACAGACAGACAGACAGACAGACAGACAGATAGATAGACGGATGGATGGATTGACGGACAGATAGATAGATAGATAGATAGATAGATAGATAGATAGATAGATAGATAGATAGATAGATAGATAGATAGATAGATAGATAGATAGATAGACAGACAGACAGACAGACAGACAGACAGAAAGATAGACAGACAGAGACAGACGTATGGATGGATGGATGGATGGATGGATGGATGGATGAATTGATGGATAGACAGAAAGACATACAGAAAGATAGACAGACAGAGACAGACGTATCAATGGATGGATGGATGGACGAATGAACGGATGGACGGACGGACGGACAGACAGATGGATGGATGGACAGACAGATAGACAGACAGAGACAGACGTATGAATGGATGGATGGATGGACAGACAGATAGACAGAAAGATAGGCCGACAGAGACAGACGTATGAATGGATGGATGGATGGATGGATGGATGGATGGATGGACGGACGGACGGACGGACAGACAGACGGATGGATGGATGGACGGATAGACAGACAGACATACAGAAAGATAGACAGACAGAGACAGATAGATAGATGGACGGACGAACGGACGGACAGACAGACAGACAGATAGACAGATAGATAGATAGATAGATAGATAGATAGATAGATAGATAGATAGATAGATAGATAGATAGATAGATAGATAGATAGATAGATAGAGACAGACGTTTGGATGGATGGACGGACAGACATAGACAGACGGATGGATGGACAGACAGACATACAGAAAGATAGACAGACAGAGACAGACGTATGGACGGACGGACGGACGGACGGACGGAGATAGATAGATAGATAGATAGATAGATAGATAGATAGATAGATAGATAGATAGATAGATAGATAGATAGATAGATAGATAGATAGATAGATCAACAGAATGATTTTTATTTTTTAATTGTGTAAAATTGTCTCAAATCATGGCAGCCCCTTAAATAATGAATCAAAAATGAGATGATAAAGAAATAATGGTTGATATTACATCCAGTGCATTCATTATTAGGTCTAGTTGAGCGCATATTATGGGATACAGTACCCAGTCTAATACGCTTTAGTTGTATACTGCATATTTTGCCAAATGTAGTAGACCTAGATAAACTTTCTAGATAAATTTAAATCCAGATAATTTGCATACTGTACAGTGTTCATCTATATATACAGTTCACTGCACATACTGTAGGCTCAGAGCAGTGTGTGGTGAGCTATTCCGAATGTAGCCTAATTTATTTAAAGATACTTTGCTGCCACCTAGTGTTGGATCTGGATGTGGTTTTATGTAGGACTACTAATTTTCAATAGCCAATCATGCAGAGGTCACTAATGAGCTGCTGTTGATTAATGAGAAGCTGATGAGTTTGAGTCAAATCTGTAGAGAGGAAACGACAGCATGGCTTCAGTTCAAGATAAAGTTGCTACATTTAATATTGTGGGGAAATTATACAGTCCCATGAACCGACCTCTCGGTAATGTCAACTTTAAGCTAGTGTGTTTTCATTTTAAAGATAGAAGATCACAGTAAAATGCTTTTATGTTTCTTCAGAACACAGATTGATCAACAGACCTCAAGATGAACAAACCAACAAGGTTCAAAACAAAGAAATCTGGAGCCACATCATCACCGTTCTACAGGCTCAAGTGAAGGTCAAGAAACGCTGGCAGCATCTGAAATCTCACGATAACTGCTTTCTGGGCTCGGATGCAGTGGATGTCATCCAGGCCTATCTTACTCAGAATCAGGTTCTCGGAGATGCCCTGGTCTCCAGAGCCATGGTGGCACGCCTGTGCCAGGTGCTGCTGGACTGTAAAGTGTTTGAGGCGGTGGGAACCAAAGTTCTGGGGAAGATCAGTAAACCAGGAGTCTTCCAGGACAGCAGCAGCAGCCTCTACAGATTCCTGAACGTGGAGGATCCGTCCCTGGACATGCTTGAAATGGCGCTTTTCCCTCCCAGTGAAGAGAGCTTAATGAACATCACACCATGCAGGTGTTTCAGATCGCTGTAGATGTTTATGGTGCAGCACTGAATGATTTTATTCTATATTTGCATTATAATGATTGCAATTATTGGCCTTTTTAGGCAGGACATCCTGTTATTCTCTCATAGCACACCTGTGAAGACAGGCCAGGCATTGGATCGCCTCATGGAGAAGCTGGACTTGACGGGACTTGTCGGTTCTCCTCCCAATGAATATCTTCCACCATCTGGTAAAACCTTTGTTCAGATTTTGCTTATGTTTGAGGTACAAAGACTGTGCTTGAAATATACTGTACTGACTATTTTTCATGCATGCATCTAATTAAATAACCAGCTAAATGGCTCTCAATTTTCTTTAATCCAATTTTTTTAAAAATAAAGGCCCCTGTAGTCAATAATTTTATCCCTTAACTCATCTTTGATCACCAAAATGACATTTAAACGTTTCCTTGGAAAAAAAATTCTTAATGCCTTGAAATAGCTTGAATGTAACTCTACACCCTTGCCTCATTTAATATACGCGTTTCTATGAATATGCAAATTAGCCCCGCCTCCACTCACTCACACCAGTTCGGAGATCCACTCGTTGGCTATCACGTTGACGTGATTGGTTACAAGGTAGTTTGTGACGTCAGAAACACCAGCAATTTCAAACCGTGTTTTTGAGACTGTCTTTGGTTCACTGCAGTTTTAAGGAGAAAATACTCCCTAATGGTGTTGATTTATGAATTTGCACATGGTTTGTTTTAAAGCATATTAAAAATGCCACAGACACACAAACAACATTTAGAAGCTTGATTTTCACCACAGGGGGACTTTAAAGCTTGTCTGCCTCAATGTTAAAAATGTTAATATAATTTTGAATTTCTTATTTTAAAACTCTTGTTGTTATCTTTGTTTTGTTTTTTTTTGTTTTTTTATCCAATTTA
>RJVU01006614.1:6226650-6250652 GCA_003731715.1 Anabarilius grahami
AAAAAAAAAAAAAAAACTTGTCTGCCTCAGTCAAAAATAAAAATTATTTCTTATTTTAATTTATCTCATAATTGTTTATTTAACTCTGAAGTGGCAATGTATGCATAGTGCAATATTTTATTAAAAAAAAAAAAATTGGCTTAAATTAAAATATTTAATGTTGCAAGATGCATACTGCCACATCAGAATTAAAGATAATTATGATATATTATAAGAATTTAATTTAATTTTTTGACTTTGAGGCAGACAAGCTTTTTAAAATATTTTAAACAAAATTGGATTAAATTAAGACATTAAAAAAAAACTCTTCCTTCAAATTTAATTGTGACGTAAATAATCTTGTAAATAATCTCATAATTCTTTATTTAAGGTGGCAACATGGTATAGTACTGCAAAAATTTAATTTTTTTAATCCAACTTTCCAATTATTCAGACTTTTTTTTTGGTTTTGGTTTTTGTTGCATACTGTTTTTTTTTCGCCTACTATATAGTTGGGAGGTATGCAATTTCAGGTGCTGCCGTGGGCTTTTGACAGCTCCAGGGCTTTAGTGAAAACGGCAATTTCTTTCAGTTGTCCCCTCCGTTTGGCCTAAAACACTGTGGTCGTGGTCATCCAGTTTGAAGTGTTGACTACAAAAAAAAATCACATTTTCCGTTGTCATGTTCTCTCCATATTTGATTCTTTGCAGCCTTTAGCCACTGCCTACAAAGCACTGGATCCTCACTGGAAACAAAGTAATTTGCGCTTAACATTTACTCTTTAAATTCTTGCATCTAGGAACAAGTCAACACCATTATGACTAAAAGTTTGCTAAGAAGTATTTCCTACTAAAGCAAGGTGGTGTTTGACTCTGGTAAGCGTATCCATAGCAGATTGGTGGAAGTGGCCTTGGACTGCAACATGATGCATTATGGGTGTTGAAGCTTTCCTACCTATTTGTCAAAAGACAACAGCCTTTTTTTTCTTTAATTTAGGTAGCAATGCTCTACTGTATAGGCAGCCATGTTTTATTGAAAGCCCATTTGAAGCACCCCTTTAACAGTTAACTGATATGAACTCTCCTTCAGTGGTCAGAGAAGTGTGGCACGAGCAGACGGTACGGAAGCTGTCACAGCTGATAGAGCTCCCCCTGCTGGAGGGGGTGCTGAACTGCGCAAAGATTGTGTCTCCCCCATCCCGTGGCAGTAATAATGAGCCTGACCTGCTCTACACCAGCAACTACCTCGATCGAGAGGTTCTGAAGGCCTTCAAAGAATCACAGTGAGAAATCTTCACATTTAAACGGTCAAGAAACCTAATGACACTCAGATAGGCCTAATAATTTGTCTTCCTCTGCCCAGAGCTGATGTTTGGTTGTCGGCAGCCATAGACCTGCTGGATTTCCTTCCAGATCAGCTGGTGGTGGAGGTGAGCAGAGAGCTGCCTACATTGTCCTGTGAGGAAGAGGATGGCCAGGTCAGACCCTCAGGCCATAATGAATGTAAATTACTGCTGTTTCATGTACTGGACAAACACTACGGACACATGGACCGCAAGCCTCTCCTCTGTGACAGCATGGCAGACGTCTACACAGAGATCATGGAACTCCTGGGTAAAGCTAACGCTCCTCAAATGATTCATTCTTTCCAAAAAACAATGTGTTTCTTTGTGTCTAAGGATCTGTTAACCTGTTTATCTAGTGAAAGGGAAGCTTGAACAAGCTTTGGAAGTTCTGCAGCTGACGCTGAAGCTGCTGTCTGCGTCTGCGCGTGAGGAACTGCGCAGACTGCTGGAGTTTATGGCAGCAGCTGCAGACGCTGCGAATGTCCGGCTGCACAAAGAAGTGAGGAGTCATAATGCATGTGACAAGTTATTCACCTCACACCTGTCATGTTTACTATGGCAAGCCATTTTAGCTTAAAATGTTCCCAGCGTTCCTCATTGTAATTTCATTTTTATTAGTAGGAATTAAATTAAAGAGCTCTCAAATTCAATTATTACTCGTAACCATCACAATTACAAAGCTCTACTATTGAATTTACTAGTTATGTCTCCATTGACTTCCATTCATTTTTAATTACAACGTTTTACTTGCTTGCTTGTAGTAATTGGATTAGAGAGCTCTCTAATTCTATTTGTTCCTAGTAAGAACTGAATTGAAGTGCTCTCTAACTTAATTCTTACTAGTAAAAATGCAATTACGACGAGTAGCCTAATGCTGGGAACATTTTACGCTAAAACGGCTTGCCATAGTCTATACTTATTTTGAATATGATATTTCAGATTGAAAACCGGGTGGTTGTGAAGAAGACGTTCTCCAGAGCCATCATCCAGAGCAAGAGTCTGACGAAAGAAAAGGTGGACCTGCTGATGCTCTTCATGCTCGACAACCACCAGGAGATCTTTAAGGTTTCTCTCATTTATGTGCCTTTATTGAATTACTGATATAATACAGAAAGAAGCAGTTGTTGTGCATAACGGTTTGACCTTTTATTAGATTCCAGGTTCTCTTCACAAACTGGTCAGTGAGAAACTGGATGACATTGTGAAACACAGAGATTCTACAACTACCGGTATGATGTTTATAGTGTTTTACTTGTTTTAATATTTTAAATTAGGGTTTTTATTTTCAGTTTTAGTAATAATGCTTTTATCATCTCAGTTTTAGATCACTTTTAGTTCATTTAATTACTATTTGGATTTATTTCAGTGTTAGTGAAATTTTAATTAGTTATTTTAGTGCTTTATTTCATTTTAGCTTTATTTAAATGAACAAATAATTTTACTTCTCAATAATAACCCTGGATATTTATTGTGTGAACATTTGAAAATGTTTGTGTGACAAGTATTTTAGTATTTATAGCATTTATCTTCTGAATATAGGTACCCCACTTTGTCAGCGACTGCCAAGAGACGCATACTCTGAGATCATAAAGGACGTGACTAAAAAGGAGCTGTACTCTCTCCTGAAAACCATTGACGAAAACACCAAATATTCCCTGAAAGAGAAGAAGCGACTCCTGGCACAGTTTTATAAGGGACATCCGGATATCTTCACGCAGTATTTTGGGTCTAGACTGAGCACACTAAACCTTCTTGAAGTCTAAGTTCACTGTGTGCTGTAAATGCTTTTTGTGAATGTCTTTATCCAAATAAATCAAAATAAACACATTTAAGTGTCAAATAAGAACTGAGTATTTGTCTTTGAATAGTAGCCTATAAATTTGATTTTCCACCTTAGTGGGAAAATTGTTCTCTATAGGCAGTGTTGCCAAGTCTGCAGTTTTCAAGCGAAATTGGGCACTGTTGCTCCGGGTTGAAGCGACCCCAAATAACATGATATTTAGCCCCTGGAATGTGACTTTTACCAGGGGAACCCTGCCAAAAATGTGGATTTTACCCCCAGAACACAATATTTACTTAGCCTGACTTCGTCATACTCATATTCTAGGCAGAATGTGAGTCTGATACTGCTCCATTGCACTTGAATTATGGGGCGTGTCTTAACCGAACCAGTAAAAAAAAAAAATCTGCACTCAATTGGATAGACCTACAACCAATCAGAGCAACGCAGTAAGTGACGTATGTTGAGCGACGCATAGTTGTCAACAGAGAAGTAGGAAAGTAATGAGTGTAAACGATCTTTGCCGCTGTTGTAAAAAAATGTTAAGAATTCGCGGAGTACTTACAAGCACGAATAACATTTTTGAGAGAAACACAACACAATAGCGGAATCTAAACCAGTGGCGGAGGCAGAAAGTGGATTGTGGGTGGGCCTCTCAAAGTGTGGGTGGGCCAGAATAATTCGCATCATCCCATGTTTTTCAACTGGCTTAATTTGGGAGGGGGAAAAAAAATGATGAACCGTCCCTAAGTGGCGTCAATTCACAAAAAGTCAAGGTATGGCAAGTTCAAATTACGTTATTTAATATAATATTATGTGACAATATCAATTCAAGTAAATCTACGAGATAAGAACAAGACAAAACTGCAGTTACAACCTGAACCAACAGCACCAACTGATTAAAAAAATAACATAATAATAGCCTAATAATAATCACATATTTGGAAATAACCTGACATGGTAACAGGCAGCTATATGGATAAATAAAAATAACAAAAAAGTCAGCTTACGATTAAAAAATAAAAAAATACTGATTTGAAACTTGTGACAAACGCTCACACATTAACCCGATCACTTTATTTAGCGTTCATGTAAACATAGGTATTAATTTATATTTATTTATTAAAAATTTTATAAGAAATTCATTAAAAACAGAATATTGCTTCAGCCTTATTCAAAGGCCACAGACACATGTTCGTTTGTTACGCACTTCAATACATTCCACCCGACGTTTTTGGTTTTCTTCCTATTTATTAAATATAGGCAATTGGTTGATGAAACAGTGATTGAAATTAAGATACAATTTCTACAAAACGAAATTCACTTTAAAGAAAGGCTTACTATAAAACAAAACTTAATGAAGTGGTCAAACTCATGTCTGACCCGCTGCATGTCTCCCAACATTGCGGATCCATCATGCTATTTACTTTTCATAATCAACATAGGTGAAATTTAACAAATAATATAGGCTCTATACCCTAATATTTAAATATAAATATGAAACTAAATTGGCTAGTTTTATCCCTCTGGCCGACGAACGCGCTGGCGCGTTCTGATGGATTTTTTCCTCATGACAGAAACAACAAGTCTTTCGTCAAGACTCCAAATGGTCTACTTTTATTCGTGTACGCTCACAATAACAACAAAACCTTGTACTTTTGTAAAATAAATAAAAAACAGGGTGCGCTTTCAGCTGTTTATCTGCAGAATCTTTCTGAAACGTCTCAAAAATGAACACCGCGAATAATTGTAGGCTACCTAAAAGAAAGAAACATCTCCATTCGATAAGAAATTCGTTAAATAAGAGGCGATCCATGGGCGTCTGAATCAAAAACAATGTGAGTGGGTCCTCCCTCCCAATTTTTTTTTATGCAATTTATATATATAGATAGATAGATAGATAGATAGATAGATAGATAGATAGATAGATAGATAGATAGATAGATAGATAAAATGCCAATCAATCGGTAGTTATTGATTATTTTTTTAATAGAACAAGGAGACACAAACCTTTACATTCAATCGCATTTTTGCTCCCATTTATTTTCACACATTAATCAGTGCATACAAAGTTTAGTCCCAACGCGCGCAACTGGAGGAATACACGATTACCTTTGATTTCGTTCGATAGAAAAGAAGCAGGGCCGTACGCAGGGTTTCATAATTACTGAGGTTACAAAATGTATTATGGTAGGGGGGTTCGGGGGCATGCTCCCCCGAGAAAATGTTGATTTCCTTGGTGTACATATATGCATTTTAAGACGTTTTAAGGCCAACAAATTGGATAACAATAGCTTTAAAACCATGTCAACAAATACATAAATGCACAGTTTTGAGGCAGCTTTAATCGCATGTTTGGTAATTTCATGACTTAATTTACAACAGAATAACGACGGTGCATGCCCGTAGTTTCTTTTGCGCTTTAGTTAAGCTATAATTAAAGTAATATGCAGCGCGCCGCCGCCGCATTTGCTCGAGCAATTCTTGAGTTCGCGCCTCGAGCACAGTAGGCTATAGCCTAACGGCTGATTGGAGTTTTACTGGCATAGCCTGACAACATCTCATCTGACCACAGTTCACTGTTGTTCAACTGAAGCTACCTTTTCCGCGCTCGTTTGACTTGCGCCTGGCTCTGAGGCGAAGGTGGAATGCGCGTCTGAAAAGTGTCCCGTTTGTTGTGGTCGTAAAGAGACATTTCTTTATAAACGCAGCGTTTTACTTGGCGATGTTTTAAAAACTATCTCTATTTTTGATATTTTTTATGTTCTGTTGGTGGTTTGTGGAGTAGCATCACCTGGGGGGGATTAGACAAAAGCTGAATTAAGTGAGTGGATCCAATATGGTCTTAAAAAGTACAATGGTTACAATGGTTCCGACGCCCATATAATATATATATTTCCCTGGATCTGACTGGGTGGGCAAGCTGTCAATCAGGCCCACCCGTAGCTCCGCCCCTGATCTAAACATCTTACTTCTCCAACTGCAGTCATCGTTGGTGAAAACCAATTCAACCCAAGCGCTCTTTGATGACGTGGGTGGTTACGTAACCGCAGATAGCCTGTCCATCATCGATTAAAGCCCGCCCTGGCAATTTGATTGGCTCGGCCTTCTGGGAGCCGAGCATAATTACTCCACAATGGATCGAGTCCAGACCGAACTTCCCGTCCAAAAAATGTTGTGGGCGGGGTTCGGGCTGGCACCCAGCCTAATATTTACTAGTTTTGAGTAGCAATTGGCTGGGTTTTGTGTGAACCTGGCAACCCCGTGAATAGACCTACAAATACATTACACTTCATAAATAATACTGAAAATATACTCCTACTTTTGTAGCCTATAGCATTCATAGATGTAAGTGGGAGCGTTTCACAAATGGATTGTTCAGTTTGTGCAATATGTTCATAGCTACACCAAAAACATGCAACAAAATCCAATTGTAACTCAAACTTGCGTTGCTCACAACTCTTCTTGCTATCCTTATTTTTTGTCTTTATTAAAGTTTTGTAATGTATATGTACTGAGGCTCTTATAAATATGTCGCAAGCATTTTGTCTAAGTTTGATAAATAGGTCCTGTGCCTTTAATGCTGATGCGTCTCCATGAGCGGCTGTGGCTCCGTCCATTCTTTACGCGTTTCAAACTCTGATTGGCTCTCCAACCCTAGACAGACATAAGCCCGTCCAATCAGATTTCTATGGGTTGTGACACGTCGCATAAAGCAGAGTGCGCTTCTAGCAGCTGTTCTCAGATCAGTTTGAGGTGCGCACAGCGTCGAATGTTCCTATAGTGAGTAGGCTATATTTACTCAGCTGTTCCTGGATCAGTTCTAGCGCTCAAATTCCGCCCGGGTTTGATACTGACGTCTGGGCGCAGCTCAAATCTCCTCCCCGGATGCCCCAGAAACCCTAAAACACAGTCATCGCCACACACTCACTTTTTTGGGTCGTTCATGGTGCGGATCTGCGAGAGGAGGATGAAGTTTTTGGTGGCAGTCACATTGATCGTTGGCTCGGTGATTTTCCTGCTTTTCCCGAGCGGATCGGACGCGGATGAGAAGAAAAAAGGACCTAAAGTCACGGCTAAGGTACAGAGGCGCTGCGCTACATTCACTGCAGGCCTATTGGATACAATTGATAGAATTCGGATTTCAGTTCGAATTATTAATGTTGCGTTTACACTTAAATTCAGCGTGCCCGATTCGCGGAGCCAGTTTCTTTTGGTTTGCAAAGCATCCCTGTTTTTTCATTTGCATAAGTTCATTGGTTTGGTGCAAAATATAATATAATATAATGTTATAAGGCAGGTAATGCTACACAAATGTTTTATAATTTACAATAATAAAATGTTGCATCGGTATTTGTCACTTGATCTATAATCTAATGATAGATTAGGGGTTTATAACCTCTCGTTGGAGTGGAATTCCTACAATATAATGCATCTGATGTTTGATGTCCTGGTGTGACTCTGGATTTGGTTGTTTTCCCAGGTGTACTTCGACATCAGGATCGGAGATGAGGATGCAGGACGGATAGTCATTGGACTCTTTGGAAAAACTGTCCCTAAAACAACAGAAAATTTCCTCTTGCTGGCCACAGGAGAGGTGAGTGTGTCTGTCCACTGGGGGTCAGTATTCATGAATCACAGTGAAATGAATCTAAATGATGCGATTCTGATTTCCAGAAAGGATTTGGTTACAAGGGCAGCAAGTTTCATCGGGTGATTAAAGACTTCATGATCCAGGGAGGAGATTTCACTAGGGGAGATGGAACCGGAGGTATCGAAATACTAAAAATCTTGATTGAAATCAAGTTATCTTTATGTTATAACTCGAAGTCACACTTTAAGTATGCTTTGAGGTCTTTCAGATGCCAAACATGGGCAGTAAACCTCCATTTATCAGCTCAAGGAGTATTACGAGATTTCTAACGCCTTTTTATGTGTCTTTTTGTAGGCAAGAGCATTTATGGAGACCGTTTCCCTGATGAGAACTTCAAGCTGAAGCATTACGGCCCTGGTTGGCTCAGCATGGCCAATGCCGGCAAAGACACCAACGGCTCCCAGTTCTTCATCACCACAGTCCAAACGCCCTGGTTGGACGGCAAACACGTTGTGTTTGGCAAAATCCTGGAGGGCATGGTGAGTATCTCCACTTAGTCCATCTGAGATGTTATCTGCTCTTGCATATTTATTTAACCAATCTTTACATATAGAAGTGCTTTACTGCAGTGATTTTTGAGCATTTCCCTCTGTCTTGAAGGATGTGGTGAGAAAGATCGAGGCAACAAAGACGGATGGGCGGGATAAACCTCTCAAGGACGTCATTGTCCACGACAGTGGCAAGATCGACGTGGAAAAGCCTTTTGCAGTAGCTAAAGAGTAATTTAAGTTTAAGGGAACAACAGGACTCTGGGTTTAAGGGGATTGAATTTGGTGCCACTAGAGATCTAGTGGAAAGAGAGTGTGTGTGTATATGTGCTTTTTGGTGCTCCGCCCACTCGCGGGACCGTCACACACCAGTCCTGATCCGCAGAGCGGCACTTCCTGGGTCCAGTTCTAACAGGCATTCCAATCGGTCAGACTTCTGACCCAACCTGCTTTTTTAATCAAATCTTCAATAAAGGATCCAGATTTTCTTATTGGTGTTTTCTTGCTTGATAATTACTTGTTTTTTGACCGTGAATAAATCGGACAATTTTTGTTTAATAGAAATACTCTTTTAATAAAAAAAGACTTCAAAATACAGACAAATGGCTTGGAACAGTTAAAATCAGTGACCTTAACTCAGGTTTGAAATGTGAAATTTTATTGAAATTTTAAAGAAACATTTCATAAATATATAAAATGAATGTATAAAATGTTTAAATATCTTAAGATTTTTCTATGACAATTAAGCACAAAAATCAGATTTTACTATGGTAAAAAGCTTTTTAAAAATCAGTACAACATATGCATTATACATCATGCATAATATGATTAATGAAGCTCCTATATTTTTTTGTAAACTTTTCTTTTATTTTAAGGTTGGAAAATGACCTTGACAGTTTTGTAAGATTTACATACAATCTTAAAGATGAAAGATTCAGTCGATATAAACATGCAAAGGCACGTTTAAAGCAGATGGAGTTGCTAGGCAGCACTGCAGTGATTGCACTTATATTCTCTCTGACTCTGAGCTGATGTCGCTTCTGTTTATGGTAATAGTGGGGATTCTGGGATGCACGGGCAGCTCTGGTGCACAGGTGAGGCCGCTGGGTTTACCACTGCTCTTCTTGAAGCTCACTTTGACGTCTCTGGGGTAGAAACCCTGCAGGACACCGGCCGTCACGATATCAGGGAGATCTGAGGAGGAAATGACCACAACAGAATGTTTTTTTGGGTGTAAAAAAGAAATTTCTGTAATAATGACATCACAACAATCTGCCAAGTTTACCTGATCTGGATTCATGGTGGTAAGGGTCATTCGAGAAACCAACTACTCGCTGATGGAATGACTGAAATCTATAAAAAAAAGACATTGTTCAGAGAACATTAATGCTGTTTACAATATATAAATCTGAATCCAAATGTGGGCGGAATTTATAAGCAGGTTAAATGAGATGAGGATGAACATACCTGTATCCTTGCTCTTGACAGTCGTCTGACTGGTTTTCACTGAAAAATGACAATTAGGGCATTAATAACAAGTTAACAGTATTTCTAAATATTGTTGTGAATTATTAAATTGTTAATTGATTAAATGGTTTTCCTTAATATGCTATTTTAAAGGCTCCTACGATTGGTTTACATGCATTCAAAAAACTTTTTCTCATAATATACATTGAATCCTTTATCCTGCAGTCTCTCTAAACCCCTCCTTTCTAAAAGCCTACTCTGCTGATAGGTCAGACAGTCCAGTCTGTTGTTAAAGTGCCCCTATTATGCTTTGACAACAAACTATGGCCCAGTCTGTTGTGATTGGTCTACCATTTTCTGTGCATGTCAGAAACTAAACTTCCATTAGCATATTTGAATTTCAGATCTTCCTCAGCACTTGATACACAGTGATACGAACAGTAACAATGGTGTCGGTTTTACCATATCAATCCGAGCTTGAGCCCTCATCCTTTTGAAGTGCATGCAAACTGTATTTTAGGGCCGCCCCCGACTACAGATTTTTCTAGTCGACTGTTAGTCATTCATTTAAAGGATTAGTTCACTTTAAAATTAAAATTTCCTGATAAATTACTCACTCCCATGTCATCCAAGATGTCCATGTCTTTCTTTCTTCAGTCGAAAAGAAATTAAGGTTTTTGATGAAAACATTCCAGGATTTTTCTCCATATAGTGGACTTCAATGGAGCCCAAATGGTTGAAGGTCAAAATTACTCAATTACAAAGTTTCATTGCAGCTTCAAAACGTTCTACACGATCCCAGACGAGGAATAAGGGTCTTATCTAAAGAAACCATCGCTCATTTTCTAAAAAAAAAAAATATATAAGTTTTAACAATAAATGCTCATCTTGAACTAGCTCTCTTCTTCTTCTTCTCTATTTGAATTCCAGCAGTGTAGACACTGCTAAGTGTATCACTGCCCTCCACAGGTTAAACTTTGAACTAATTGTTATATACTTGCACTAGCATATTGTATAAGACAATTTAGTTCAAACTTTGACCTGTGGAGGGCAGTAATACGTGTCTACACTGCCGGAATTCTAATAGAAAAGAAGAAGAACAGAGCTTGTTCAAGATGAGCATTTATGGTTAAAATGTATAAAAAAAAATTTTTTTTTTTTTTGAAAATGAGCGATGGTTTCTCTAGATAAAACCCTTATTTCTCGTCTGGGATCGTGTAGAACGCTTTGAAGCTGCACTGAAACTGTAATTTTGACCTTCAACCATTTGGAGGCCATTGAAGTCCACTATATGGAGAAAAATCCTGGAATGTTTTCCTCAAAAACCTTAATTTCTTTTCGACTGAAGAGAGAAGGACATGGACATCTTGGATAACATGGGGGTGAGTAAATTATCAGGAAATTTTAATTTGAAAGTGAACTAATCCTTTTTTAAGTGCTCAAGCACGTACATAAAACATTCCGCAGAAAAACTTCGCATGAATGTTTCTGAGATCAGAACGCAAACAAAATATGTAACCTATCATATAACATAAGCCTTAGAGAGGAACACAAGTTTGTCGACGTTGTCAGGGAGAAGTGCGCTCCGTGTCTTGCTTACAATGAAACCGGCCTTTGAGAAGATGCCGTTAAACATGTCGTGCAGTACTAATTTAGTTTCCACAATCTGCACAAACACTTGGATATGGGCCTGATATCAGCACACATTTATCTAGGTTATCGTTAGTGTTAGAGCAAGCGGCCATGTAAAGTTGCTAACGTTAGGCTACTACTTAGCCTACATGTTTTAAATGATAAGTCATATTTGAGGTCATGTGTAACCTTTTTGTGGTCAATCTTTAGTAAGTAAGTAAGTAATTTTTATTTATAAAGCACATTTACACACAGTGCAAACTGACCAAAGTGCTGTACAATGAAAACACACATATAAAATCAATAATAAAGAATAATAAGTAATAAAATAAAATGAAATGAAATCTTCAATATCAGGGCACACAACACAGAAATACATAACAGCAGAAATACCAGGTTAAGGAACAGGGAAGGCCAAAGAATAAAAATACGTTTTTAACCTGGATTTAAATGCATCAATGGAAGGGGCAGATCTAATATGCTGGGGCAGCTGGTTCCACAAACGTGGAGCAGCAACTGCAAATGCTCTATCACCTCTCTGTTTAAGCCGTGAGCGCGGCACAAACAGGAGCCCATTGTTTGAGGATCTCAGTGACCTTTGAACTGAGTATGGCTGTACAAGGTCAGTGATATAAGTTGGGGAGAGCCCATTAAGTGCTTTAAAAACAAACAATAAAACTTTAAACTGGATCCTAAAAGGAACTGGGAGCCAATGCAAGGAAGCCAAAATAGGGGTTATGTGCTCGCGCCTCCTAGTGCCAGTTAAAAAACGTGCTGCTGCGTTTTGTACTAACTGCAGATGTCTAAGTGATGATTGTGGGAGGCCAAGATAGAGAGAATTACAATAATCCAGCCGCGATGTAATGAAGGCATGGATAACTTTTTCAAGATCGTTAAAAGATAAGAATGACTTCAGGCGTGAAATCATTCTAAGCTGATAAAAACTGTTTTTAACAACAGAACTAATCTGTTTTTCAAGGCAGAGTTCTGAGTCAAGAATGACACCCACATTTCTGGCATAAGGTTTGATAAATGTGGTGAAGTGACCTAAATTTTGTACCACAGTGCATCTTGCCTTGGGAGAACCAAACACAATCACTTCCGTTTTATCACTGTTTAACCGGAGAAAGTTGTTAACCATCCAAGTTTTGATGTCTTCGAGACAGGCCAGAAGAGACTGTATGGAATCGCTAGATTTTAGAGGCAGGTACAACTGTGAATCATCCGCATAGAGATGAAACGAGATGTTATGCTTCCTTATGATGTCGCCCAGTGGGAGCATATAGAGGCTAAAAAGAATAGGACCCAAGATGGACCCCTGAGGGGACCCCATATAAGACAGAAGCAGAGGATGAGGAGAAATTGCCAATAGAAACAGAGAAAGTCCTTTCATTGAGATAGGACCGAAACCAAAGTAATGCAGTCTCCCTAATGCCCACCTGCTGATCAAGGCGAGTAAGAAGGATGTTATGATCGACAGTGTCGAAGGCAGCACTAAGATCCAATAATATCAAGATGGCATTATCACCTGAATCTAGTGTAAGGAGAAGATCATTGGTTACTTTAAGCAAAGCAGTTTCAGTACTATGCAGTGATCTAAAACCTGACTGAAAAGGTTCTAATAAATTGTGAGTCGTCAAAAAGGGAAGCAGCTGTGACAATACAGCTTTTTCCAGTACTTTAGAAATAAAAGGAAGCTTAGAAATAGGACGATAATTATTTTGGCATTTAACATCGAGATCATGTTTTTTAAGCAGGGGTTGGACAACCGCATGTTTAAAACATGTAGGGACAGTGCCAGACACAAGACATGAATTTAAAATGACCTGAATGGAGGGGCCAACTACATCAAAAACATCCTTTATAATAGATGAAGGGATAGAATCATAAGATGAAGTGGTAAGTTTCATATGTGACACTAAATCCCTCAATTCAGTGAGAGAGATGGGCTGAAATTGGTTAAAAGTAGCCAGTACCCCTGAGCTAACAAACGAAATAGCAGATGAAGTAGGTGTGAACACTGATCTAAGATTCTCAATTTTATTAATAAAAAACGTAAGAAATTTCTCACAGGTATCGGTAGATACATCAACAACTGGAGAATTTACGGGATTGATAACAGAATTTATCGTACTAAATAAAATTTTTGGTCTATTTGAGTGTTTACTGATCAAATCAGAGAGGTGTTTTGCTCTGGCTATTTTAGCTGCTGCCTGAAAAGAAGCTAATGCAGATTTAAAAATTTGAAAAGAAACATTGAGATGATCCTTTTTCCATTTCCTTTCAGCTTTACGACACGCCTGCCTAAGAGAGCGCGTATCCTCATCTAACCAATAATGAGATTTTAATTTAGAGCGAGTGTATGTGAAAGGTGCTACAGAGTCAAGTATGGTAGAACAAGATGAGTGAAAAAGGGTAACTAATTCATCCGGACTAGAGGAGAACGATGCCGCTGTTGCAATAATAGATGCAACATTTCCACTCAAAAAACTATCAGAAAACTGAGTTGCAGTAAAAGAATTTATCTGACGAGAGTAATGTTCCTGAACTCTGACAGTTTGCAGGGGACTGAAAAGGGTGATGTCAAATATAATGGGCTTATGATCAGAGAAAGTGGCCTCCTCAAACACAATATTATCAACTTTAAAACCATACGATAAAATTAAATCAAGTGTATGTCCCAGTTTATGCGTAGCTTTATCTATATGTTGCGTAAGGCCAAAGGCATCTATTACACCACAGAATTCACTAACCATGGGTCTATCCGGACAGCAGACATGAATATTAAAGTCACCAAGTATAAGTAGACGATCATACAGCGACACAAAATGAGAAATAAAATCAGAGAATTCTGTTATAAAGTCTTTGTCAGGCTTAGGAGGCCTATAGATCAGTACACAAACCAATGGTGACATAACAGATTCTATAATTACACATTGCAGTTCGAAGGTGGAAAAACTCCCTGCAGATAGTGTCCGTATTTTAAAATTATTCCTAAAAACAAGAGCCACGCCGCCTCCTCTTCCGACACACCTTGGCGTGCTAATAAATGAACAGTTAGTTGGGCAAAGTTCATCGAAAACAGACGACTGGCCAACTCCAGCACTAATCCATGTCTCGGTTAAAAACAGAAAATCCTAGTTGTGACGAGAAAAAAGGTCATTCAAAATAAAAGTCTTGTTAGACACTGACCTACTGTTGACCAAGGCCACTTTTGCATTTAAATAACCCGCAGCCTGGGGGCAGCGAGAATATTGCAAAGCGCGGATGTTCCGCAAGTTTACCCCACCACTACGGACACGCAGTCTAGGCTGAGCAGGGCTAACGGGCATTTGGGGTTGATGCAGGGCAATGTGTACATGGCAAGAGTACCTCAAATCCCACGAACGTCGAGCCAGGTAAAGATCATTCCGACCTAGAATGTCTTTAGAGCGCTGGCAGGGACCCAACTGTACAGAAGAAGCACTCGCTCCTCTCCTAATCCTCACCCGCACGCCTCCACGTTTGCCCCGCCGCCTCCGACGCTTCCTCCGGTCGGAGATACAGCAAGGTAACCGAATGACGCAATCAGCAATAGGGCAGGTAAACGGAGGGTGACATCCGTCATAACGGAGGTAGATCTGGATGTTGTGGCTCTCCGTGGAATTCGGTTTGAACTGTGTGATGTTCTTAGCCAGCTTGTCGAGGTCTTTAAGGGTCATCTCGTGTGCAGCTTTGGGGACTGCACGGATAAGCTCTCTTCTTTGGTTGGCAGGGAAGAATTCTGTAGTGGAAGCCGGTGATGTTTTGGGTTGTGGCCATTCACTTCTTCCGTTGTATGGCAGTTCTTGGATGGGGGAGTCTGTTCTGCTCAGCAGTGGTGATGCTGAGGGAGGCCCCTCCCTTCTTGGCTCTGGTTTCTGTATATGAACATGCTTGAGTTCATTTCTGACCATGTAGAGCTTGCCGTTGGCATCGTCCAATTGTTGGTTCAGATGGTCGATTTCAGTGCTGTACCTTTTCAAATGGTCTTCCAGAGCATTGATTTTAAAGTTCTTGACTTTAATGTCAGAGTTGGCATTTTCTAGTTGGTTTACCAGGTGCCTTTGGACAGTCTTTAATTGTTGTTTGTCGCGTTCAGCAGCTGCAAGTGCTTCTTGGAGCTTATCAACTTGTTCCTTTGTTTCTTGCTCCGCTTCATCGGACACTTTGAGTTTGTCTTGAGCTTTCACTTTGAGCTGGTCTGTGCAGCGTTGAATGTGCATCAGCTCACTCAGGAACTCAGTGGTCTGACGCTTGAAGTCGTCCTGGACTTTCACTTCCAGCTTGTCTATGTGGCTCTGGGCACGTATCAGCTCCTCTTGAAGGTGGGTGATGTGCTTGTCGCTTAGTTTCAGCTGGGCTGTTAAGGCAATGCTTAGAGAATTGGTTATATTGCCAAGTTCAGCGTGGTCTTGGTTCTGGCTTGAACCATGAGTCGGGAATCTACTAAGAATTATGATTATTATTAAAAATAATAACAGTTCAGTTGTCTTTGGCATGAGGCAGTCTGTAATGCCGTTGAGCCAGGCGTCCACATCTTTGGCAGTGGGGTTTTCCGTCTGCAACTTGTTGGCACGCTGGGGAGAAGAGACTGATACAGATCTGAGTGGGGTGCAAGCCTATATGTGGTGGAACAGCTAAGTGTCGTTTCAGTGAATGTACACCAGTAGTGAAGTGTGATGGCTACGTGTTGGTCTCAGTGTGTAGGCAGGTACGCTAGTGATGAGAAGGCTTTGTCACTCAACTAAGTAAGGGAAAGAGAAAGAGAAAAGTTAGAAAATATTTCTTCTATTGAAATTTGTTTATCAATGAAAAACAGTTTTCGACTCATGATGTGAGGACTTCGTCATTCAACTGAGTAAGGGAAAAAGAGAAAGAATATTAAAACAAATTTCAACTGTAAAGAGACATTTTTTTTCTCCAATTTAGATAAATATTTATTTTCAATAAATATTTTCTATTAATGAAATTTGTTTCTTAAAAGAAAAAGAAAATATATATTATTGTTTATGTTCGCAAGGACAATAATTCAATAATAATGCTGATACCTCTTTTCTTAGTTTGACAGGATTGACACCACACACCTTCAGTTGAACCGCTTACCAGGAATGCTGTGAAGGCAACGGTTGCTCAACACTTGTCTCTGTTAAATGTTCTTGGATGAAATGTCAAAATTTAAATTGCGTTTACAAATGCAGGGAGTATGGAGAACACAAAAAGGGTTTGATTAAAATCAAATACCTAATGAATTGTTTCTTTGGAAAGATGTTCCTCTTTCTTTAGAATTGATTGATGGTTCGTCCAAGCTTGGTCCCTACAAATGTGAAGAATAAGATGGAAGAAAGCAGGATAGAACAGGAAAGATGTGAGGAAAAGGAGACCAGGGGCCGTATTCACAAAACATTTTATCTTACAACTAAGAGTTCTCCTAAATAGCAGTAAAAGTTCTTAGCTAAGAGTTTTCTCTTAAAACCTATTCACAAAGCTGCTGAGACAAACTTTTACTAAGGAATCGACTGAAGTCTTAAGCTAAGAGTTAGGGCGGGGTTAACCTCGTTGCTATGGAATAGACACACAGTGATTGGCTGATAGGGGAGGAGTCAGCGATTTAATCATAGAAATATTGTAGAATGAGGTGTCATGTTTCAATATTCAAATAAAGGTTTTAAAATACAAACGTTGCCCTATTCAAATAATGTTTTTTTAATAAAAATGTTGCCATAGTCAAAATAAAATGTTGCCATATTGTTGCCATAAAGGTTTTAAAATGTAGGCTAAGTGTCACTGTAACGGTCACCCATTCATGGGCACCGAAAATTATGTGGCTGAATTAAACAGAGGCAGAGTGAATACACAACAAATTCAAAATATAAATGAATATTTATTTAAACTTACAAAACATAAGTAATCCAAACCCAATAATGCAATATTAATAGAAAAATACAAAACTAAAGAAAAACAATCTTATCCAAAAAGAAACATCCCAATTAAATTCAAAACAATAATACAAAATATAATCTTTTCAAAAATAACTTTCAACAAAAGTACCAAAATAGAAATAAACAAAATAAGTGAAATGAACAAAGAACCTGCAACCCTCAGGCCACACTCTCCACTGCAGCAACAAACCCAGACTAACTCCATTAAGCAGACATGCACATTTATATTGGCGGCCAGCACCATTACCCCATGGGGAGGGACAATCTCACATACAACACTTTACACATATTCCCATAAATATATAGAGTCTAGAGAAAACATGTTGTCATAATGTTCCAAACACACAAATACACTTCTATGTCACAAAACCATTTACACTTAATCAAGTTGAACAGGAAATAACAGTAACAACTCGGCCGCGTTGTCCCTGAAACCCCCACCCTCCAAAAATAAGTGGTACCTTCCCAATCTTAACGGAACCAACAATTCCCGCCACTGTTTCCCGTCGGGACTCTAAAAATCATGGGACAAACAATACTGCCCGAAATAATAAACAGATTTTCACAGGTATTTCATTCACTCATTTAACTAGTAACTCTAATAAACTCTTGTATCAATAAACAGTCTCTGTATGAGTGTGGGTGTGTGCGTGTTCAACGTCCATGTTAAATCCATGTTAAACGTGCGGTCCTTCCGTGACCGTCACACTCCCCCCAACCCATTTTCAAGCCGGCAAGCGAGAAAGAAAGTCCGCTGTAGCATTACTCTTTCCTGGTATGTGCTGGACAATAAAACGATAAGGTTGCATAGATAAATACCATCGAGTAATTCGTGCATTGGAGTCTCTCATACGATCCATCCATTGCAACGGCCGGTGATCAGTTTCAAGGAGGAACTCCCGGCCAAGAAGGTAGTACCTGAATGTGTCCAGGGCCCATTTAACGGCCAAGCACTCCTTCTCGTCGGTGGAGTATTTAACCTCTCTGGGATACAGCTTCCGACTTATATAGGCCACTGGATGCCTATCTCCAAGTGCCCCTTGCAACAGCACCGCCCCTATGCCCGTATTAGAAGCGTCAGTCTGTAAAACAAAAAGTTCTTCAAAATTGGGACAAGACAGCACTGGATCATGGCATAGGGCATCCTTAATGTCCTGGAAGGCATTCTTTGCCCCCTGGATTTGGACAGGACAATTCTTCCGTGTCAAGTCGGTTAAGGTTGCTGCTCGAACAGCAAAATTAGGCACAAAACGTCTATACCACCCAGCCATACCCAGGAATGCTCTCACTTGAGTTTTCGTTTGAGGAAGAGAACAGTCTTGAATTGCCTGTATCTTTTGTATCTGGGGCCTAATAACACCACCACCGATAACATACCCCAGGTATTCAGTTTCTTTCTTGGCTATGGCACATTTACGGGGATTGATAGTAAGGCCAGCTGATTGAATACGCTGGAGCACCTCTTTGAGATGCTGAAGATGTTCTTCCCAAGATGAACTGAAAATAATGACGTCATCTAAATACGCGGCTGCGTATCCTTCCAGCCCAGCTAGCACCTGGTCCATTAATCTTTGAAATGTCGCTGGCGCCCCATGCAGGCCAAACGGCATAGTACAGAAATGGAAGAGCCCCCAGGGAGTCTTAAAGGCTGTCAGCTCCTTTACATTGTCACTCAATTGGACTTGCCAGTAGCCTTTACATAAATCCAGTGTGGTCAACCACTTAGCCCTTCCAAGATGGTCAATCAAGTCGTCAATTCGTGGGGTATGAGTCAAACTTGGACACTGAATTTAGATATCTGAAGTCCACACAAAAGCGTAGACTTCCATCTTTTTTTGGTACCAAGACTACTGGGCTACACCACTCACTTCTAGAAGGCTCAATAATACCCATGGCTAACATTTGATTCACCTCTTCCTTCAGCGCTGGTAATAAACGTTCAGGGATACGGTAGCTCTTGCGCCGAATGGCAGCCCCTTCAAGTAAGGTGATGTTATGATGAATCAGAGTGGTGCGACCCGGTTCCTCTGGGCACACCCCAATGTTACAAATCTTCTGAAGCTGTGACTGCTGAAGGGGTGAGAGATGATTGAGGTCAACAGTGTTTGCTGAAGGCAGTGGTAAGTATTGTTCCTCCACCTTATCTTCATCCTCCACCTGACGAATCATAGATACTCCAGCCACTTGGGGCAATCTCTCCTGCCATTTCTTAAGCAAATTAACATGCAATACCCGACTTGAGCGCCTCTTCCCTGGATTGGCAACCTCATACGTGGTAGGTCCAAGCTTACGGACCACTTCAAAAGGTCCCTGCCATTTAGAGAGCAGTTTGCTAGTATCACTGGGTAACATTACCAACACCCTTTCTCCCATCTCAAAACTTCTAACTTTGGCCTTTTGGTCATAATATTGTCGTTGACGTTGTTGTGCTTGGGCGAGGTTTAACTGGGCTAGCTGAGTCATGCTCTTCAACTTCTCTCGCATCTGAAGAACATAAGAGAGAACATGTTGAGTCTCTGGGGCCTCCTGGCCTCCCATCCAGCTCTCCTTCAGTAGGGACAAAGGACCTCGCACATCCCGGCCATAGAACAACTCAAAAGGTGAGAAGCCAGTAGAAGACTGAGGGACCTCCCTATAAGCAAATAATAGGTAGGGAATCCACTGGTCCCAGTCAGCTCCAGATTCACTCACATACTTCCGCAGCATTTGTTTAAGTGTTTGATTAAATCTCTCTGTCAAACCATCAGTCTGTGGGTGATAAGGTGTAGTTCTTATGCCCTTAATTCCCAACAAACGGTACACCTGTCGTAGAAGCTTGGACATAAAGTTTGAACCTTGATCAGTCAAGATAGTTTTGGGAAAACCCATTCGGGAGAACAACTGCATAAGGCAAATTGCAATGGTCCTAGCCTTGACTGTCTTGAGAGGAAAAACCTCAGGATACCTTGTTGCGTAATCGGTGATAACCAGCATAAAGCGATTTCCGCTTTTACCTCGCTCTAATGGCCCTACCACATCCATCCCTAGCTGTTCAAAGGGCACACCAATTACAGGAAGTGACTAATGGGGCTCTAGGGGGACCTCTACTGGCAGTCTTCTGACACTGAGGACATGTTCTACAAAATTCTGTCACATCTTTATTCATATTTGGCCAAAATAAATGACGACTAATCCGAGCTGACGTTTTCTGCCTTCCTAAATGGCCGGCCCAGGGAATAGAATGGCCCAATTCAAGCACAATCTCTCTTGCCCTCTGAGGGACCACTATTCGCACATCTATTCCCTTCCCCTTATACAACACACCATCTTTAATAAACATCAGATTCCCTAAACTACCTGCTGTAGGGTCCTTATCTTGTTCTTCCTGAGCCTGCCTATATAATGGACCAATCAGTGAATCCTCTTGCTGCAGCAATCCAATCCCCTGAGGGATTTCTACTGGGGCCATACACTGTTCTACAAGATGTTCATCACAATGCGTCCCTTCAAAACGCAGTTTCTCTGATCTTTTTTGTCTTTTAGACTTCCTAGATTTGCCTGGCTGAGCTTCCAAATCTACTCCAAAGTAAGGTAACATGCTCAGGTACTGACTGTCTGCATTTTGTTTCTGAGTCTTAGCCCAGGTCAGAGCTACACTGCATTCCCCTACAATGTTATCCTTATCAGCTGTGAGCAGGTCTACTAAAACAGGCAAGTCTCGGCCCAAAATCATTGGATATGGCAAACCATTCACTACGCCCACCTCCAATAAATAAGCCTGCTCTTGTACATTAATTTGAACACCTGCAGTGGGGTACCGCCTTTCCTCTCCATGAACACAACAAATCTGTGCTATAGAAGTGTGACTCCACAAATCTACAGGTACCAAGTCAGAACGCACCAGGGATTGCATACTTCCTGTGTCTACAAGGGCCCTAACCTTCTGTCCATTGAGGACTACATCAACACAAGGCAATACAACTGGAGCTACCACACAGCTAGGTCTTGGAACTGTACATACATTAGCCTGGCTAGAAGCATTACTAGGGCACCTTGACTGTTTGTGACCTTCTTGTCCACAATAATAACATATAAGACCCCTACGTACACCAATTTTTAAACCAGGGCTTTGTTTGGCAGAACCAACCTTATCACTCACAGACTTACCTTCACTGATGGCTCTTACTGTAGTTGGGAAGGAGTGTGGGAACCTGTTTGAGTCTTTGTTCCCCTTCCACCGCTTAAATGTCCATGGCTGAGTCTTGCGTCAAGCTGCCACAAAGGTGTCAGCTAAGTGCGCGGCTTCTGCAGCAGAGGTAGGGTCTCTTTCCTTAATCCACACTTGAAGATCAGGAGCCAGCATACGTAAAAACTGCTCAAATAATTGTCTCCCCAATCTCCTCCTTAGTATGATGCTGTGGCTGCACCCATTTAGCATAATATTCTTTAAGTCTGGCATACAACTCCTTTGGGGTTTCATCCTCCTTCACCTCTGTAGACCGGAACTGAAGACGATAAGTCTCTGAATTTATGTCATACTTAGCAAGAATGGCTGCCTTGACTTTGTCATAATCAAGCGAGTCTACCATGTCCATATACACATATGCAGCCCTAGCTTTGCCCGTCAGAAGAGGCACTAGCCTAACTGCCCAGTCGGTTGTTGGCCACCGACACACCATAGCTATTCGCTCAAATGTGGCTAAATAATGCTCTACCTCGTCTGTCTTACCCAGTCGTTGCAGGTGTGGCTCCCTCTCAATTCTTAACTGATTCTGGCTTTGGCCTTCCAGTGGGGATGCAGCCGGTGATGCCACCTGTCGGCTGCTTGAAGTATCTTGCACGACTGAGGGCACTTGCTGGACTGTTGGTTGTGATGAATGGCCATACTGGATACTACTGCCGGGCCTCAGATCTGGTGTCGTTCTCACATACACTTCTTGCTGCAGAAGAGAGAACTGATGCAGCATTGCTCTCCACCGAGCATCTTGTCGGCCATTCTCTACCTCCATGCGGCGGTCTTGAGCCTGCTGCTGTGCGAGATGTGACCTGAACATGTCTCTCAGCTCTGCCAGGGAGACATCCTCAGTGATGCCTCCCCAGTTCCGCTTCACTATCATCATCTCCCTGCACCACAGTTCTAGCAGGTTCCTCAACCTCTTCTTGCACCGTCCGCACCTTTTTAGGAGCCATTCTGAGCCAACGCTGTTGACTGCAACCCTCAGGCCACACTCTCCACTGCAGCAACAAACCCAGACTAACTCCATTAAGCAGACATGCACATTTATATTGGCGGCCAGCACCATTACCCCATGGGGAGGGACAAACTCACATACAACACTTTACACATATTCCCATAAATATATAGAGTCTAGAGAAAACATGTTGTCATAATGTTCCAAACACACAAATACACTTCTATGTCACAAAAACATTTACACTTAATCAAGTTGAACAGGAAATAACAGTAACAACTCGGCCGCGTTGTCCCTGAAACCCCCACCCTCCAATAATAAGTGGTACCTTCCCAATCTTAACGGAACCAACAATTCCCGCCACTGTTTCCCGTCGGGACTCTAAAAATCATGGTACAAACAATACTGCCCAAAATAATAAACAGATTTTCACAGGTATTTCATTCACTCATTTAACTAGTAACTCTAATAAACTCTTGTATCAATAAACAGTCTCTGTATGAGTGTGGGTGTGTGCGTGTTCAACGTCCATGTTAAATCCATGTTAAACGTGCGGTCCTTCCGTGACCGTCACAGTCACTAATTAAACTAGTATATACAGTTAATTGTCCACCTCTTGGATGTCTGCATCTCAAGAGAATGCAGAATTCAAGCAACAAATTATGTTTTATAAACAAAGTTTGGGAGAAACACATTCAAACGGTCTTTCTAATCAGCTCGAGAGGAGGAATATATACACAGACGAGAGCCGACTTGCCTATAGTTACTTAAACAGTTTTCTTAAACAGTTACTTAAACAGTTTTAAATCCATGTTAAACGTGCGGTCCTTCCGTGACCGTCACAGTCACTAATTAAACTAGTATATACAGTTAATTGTCCACCTCTTGGATGTCTGCATCTCAAGAGAATGCAGAATTCAAGCAACAAATTATGTTTTATAAACAAAGTTTGGGAGAAACACATTCAAACGGTCTTTCTAATCAGCTCGAGAGGAGGAATATATACACAGACGAGAGCCGACTTGCCTATAGTTACTTAAACAGTTTTCTGCATCCCTCTGCCACCCTGTTGCTCACTCTCGGCTGGGAATATGGGGAGAACTTTGGTTTTGGGCTAAATTTCAAGCTCGGAGCCCTCGATCCCCTTGGACAGCACACCAAATATTGATTTTATTACCCATAACTTCCGGTTCCGGTGAAACGCTGCTGCCTGCTGTCTGACGGAGCTTCGTGGAGTTTATCCTAAATCCTTCTCTTTATTCCTATTCACATAATATAATTTTCTTGTTTTTCACTAGATTACTTAACCTATTGCATAGTATTACTGAACGGAACGATTTATTACTAGTAATCTACCACCTAGTGTCAGCCATAGCCCGCTAGCCGGCTAGCTACCGTCTATTATTTATTTTTTCCCTCTAAACTAACCTTCCTTGTCGATCTAATGGCGGATTTATCCGATGTATGTTATTCTGATCTGTCCTCGCCAGATCGGGAAGCTGTGGAGACTTTGCTGCCTGGCATTC
>RJVU01006614.1:6264407-6296987 GCA_003731715.1 Anabarilius grahami
AACAAAACGAAAGTAATGCCGGCAGACCCTCGCGGACGTCTGCCGGCCACACAAACATAATAAAACATAACATAAAGTCCAGGCCTGGTCCTCTCTCGTCCGTTCACTGTCGTCGCTCCTCCTTTTATGCCTCCGGAGCTCCTCCGTGAGGGACTCGAGGCCGGTGCGCCTCACAGGTGACGATCATTAACACTCGCGTCACCGGCCTCGCGCCGTTCCCTCACGGCTCTCGCCCGCCCTGCTCGCCACAGTGAGATGCCAGCTACACATCTGATCTAATCTGGGCAAATCAACGTATTTTATATGTTTTTCTTATCGTTACAGATCCAATGGGGATTCCTCTAGCTATCTTTTTCTTTTAGCTCCACCCTGGCGTTTTGCCACCATTGTTTATGAATCCTCCTTAATTTTACTTTTAATGGTGGCGGATCTCCAACCATTCTAATTTTTAAAAAACATATATTTAATAGTCTTTTTGGTACTTTCCACAACTTGTTATTGTCATTTGCATTGAATACACTTACGTATCAGTGACGTCTGATGCTCTCTGAGCAGAAAACCCCGTGCTTTCCAGTGTTTTTCATACAAGCTATTTTCTACAGGTAATATATCAATGATCAATGAATTTTCCCAACAATACCAGTCACGTGTAGGCATTCATTCCTCATTAGTGTCTCAGGCCGCAGTGTCTCGTTCTCAGGGAACCAGGGTTACAGTCGTAACCCGAGATGTTTTCCAACCTATTTGGCCAAATTGAAGGCTGCAGCCTTTTGTCTCTGGTTTCTCAAGTCAGGTAAAAAAAGAAGAAAAAAAGCTTTTCTACTGCATAAGCAGTCAAGTTTAATTGAAAGCCCATTTTGCAAGCAGTGAAATACCATTTTAAAAGCAATAAATAAGTAGCACTATTTACGAAAAGTACAGCACTGTTGCCTTAATCTGTGCTGATGCACTTCTACATACAGAGTTATAAATATCAAACACTGATAGCAATAACATCTTTTTTCCTGAAAGTTAAAATCAATAAATAACTTGCACAATTTATTAAAAGTACAGTGCAGCTGCCTTGAACTGCTTGCGGCTATCAGCATCTCTTTATTCGCAGTGGTCACAATTTTTTGACTAGCACAGTTTAATCATCAGACTTTGATAGTTTTTAACTCTTATTTCTAAATAAGCCATGTTACTGGGAAGAAAGATTACCTCAAAATGTACATCAGTATGTATGTACGAGGGACTGTGAAATGAAATACACCTTTCTCTCTGTTTCTCACATGCTAATAATTATCCCTGTGCCATAGGTTGCCGACCCGTGCTGTAGTGTTTAGGTGTTTTATTCCTCTCCAATCTCTCCAGTATCTTCAGAAAAAAAATGTAAATGCTGTTGCTGCCCTGGAATAAAAGTTGTTGTATACAGTGTCTGTGTAGAGTTGCTGTCGCACCATTATCTCTAACTGAAACCTTCCTAAATCTTTTCCCTACCTGATCCAGTTTAATCTTGGACTGTTCTTCCTCTTGTGTAAAGTTTCTCTCTTGTATTTCTTTTCCTGCTCTCCTTATCTGTAACTAACATCAACCATCCTGTTTATCCTTCCATCTCTGCTGCTTTCCTCTACTTGTCATCTACACCTGGAGCAGGACTCAACCCCTCTACACAAGCAGGAGGTATCTCTTTCTCAAGGTTCTTCTGTTGAGCATGCTTTTGTATAGAGCTTGGTGGTATGACAGTGACTGGCAACAGAAAAGTAGAAGTTGTGCTATAGGCTAAAAAGCACCTTAGAAAATGGTAGAAAACCTATCAAAACCTATCATGTGTTTTTAAGTCTTGCTAGTTTAAATGTTCAAGCAATTTTAAATTGTTCAAGCACAATAAGACATGAAAGAAAACTGAATTCAGTACTTGCATGCTAGTCTGAGATGACACATACACCTGAAGCGTGCATGCCTTTCATGTCTTAATATGCTTCTACATGATGAAATACACACAAAAATATGTCAAAAATGCCAGTCTTGGTGTGTATTCGCATAAACACAGTCAATTATGTCTTAGGTGAAAGTAAACAGTTGGGAGGAAAATTGGTGTTTGGATCTGTCTATCAGGTCTTAAAGTGACAGCAGCCTAATATAGCCTACCTGCTGCTGTCTGTGACAAAGAAAATCACTTACTGCTCTTGTCTGAATACTCTAGTAGCTTTAATAAGAATCAATGCATATTTAATGTACACAGTGTAGAATATGAAGTGTCTTATTTCTACATTTGATTACTTTATTAAATGTCTGTAGTATTTCATTAGTATAGACCAGGGGTCTCAAACTCAAATTGGCTGGGGGCCGTTGCTGTGATTGACACCTCATAGGAGGGCCACTTTAACATTCAAGCACAAGAAAGTGCAAAATTTCAGAAAATTTACTTTCCTTTGCATTATTTCTCATTTACTTCAAATTTCCTTACTAAAATATTTTTGCCATACTTAACAAAAAATGTAAATAGCAGTGTCTCTATCTGATAGCTTGTTATTAAATAAAGTAATGGAAAATATTTGCACTAACTGTTAAAACTAATACTGGATGATAGATTAGTTTTAACAGTTAGTGCAAATATTTTCCCTTACTTTATTTTAGCTTGAATAACATCAAAATCTTGCACTGAACAACACTGTCCTGAACAAATGCAATCCCTGAATACATTTGTACACTATTCTATTTCTGTCCAGACACCTGCAGCGCTTCTGCTCACACAGCTAAGCCACATTTGTCCAAGATGGCGTTTGAGCATCGGTAACGTTTATTGGTAGCATCGGACGCGTTTCGGTGGTTTAAATCGACGCTCGCGACTTGCGCGAGTGCTTTTACTGTAATTTAGGCAAGAGCGCTCATAATAGAAGCGACGCGCATGTGGTGCGGCGCGCTCATTTTTCCAGGTGCACCTATGCCGCGGCGAGATGAAAACATCTCAACTTTTCAGAATGCCACAAGCACACCGCAGGTCACATGACAAGGACCATCCCCGACCTTGGTGGCCAAGCCTGGGATCTTGGCTATGGCCACAGAACCCGAAGAACCTGAACCCCCATGGCCTCCCGAACGGCCAGCACGGTTAAAATGAGTCATCTCTGTCTGATTCGCTCTCAGTTCCTACACTGGCGTATAGTCCAGGTCCAGGCTATAAATCCAAAATGTGTGCAGACCAGCCCACAGCAATCTCTGTCAATTAATTTTCCTATTGTCACTGTGAAGCTGCTTTGAAACAATATATATTGCGAAAAGCGCTATATAAATGAAGATGACTTGACTTGACAGCATCATATACTTCTTGAAGGGAGACTCCTGACAATAAAACTATAGAAGCTGCCATACTACTAGTAGAATGGGCCCTCGCAAGCAGAGGCAAAGGCAAGTCACACTCCTCGTAAGCTGTAGAGAGAGCCTCGTGAACAACGTCTGGGTGAATGGAAGCAAACCAGCAGCTGGACAGTCCAGTGGACGTAAATTTTAAGGTCCCTAACTGGGCAGAGATTGAGCAGATTGAGCTTGTCTTAGGTCACTGACATGAAAGGAGGTGGATGAAAGGCCTGCAAGATCGTAGAATGTGCTATATTCGTAGGTACTTTAAGCATTTAGTGCTTTAAGCAATAGTGTCTCCCCAAAGACCCATCACCTAACGGTGTGAGGAAGGCAGCTATAGCTGCCACACAGACCTTAAGCCTGGAGGGAGATAAACCAACAGAAAAACAACCCTGAAGGAACTCCAGCACTGAAGCCACTGGGCAGTTAACAGGGTCCAACTGGCATTCTCTGCACCATAAAGTGAAGACTCTCTACTTTAGAGTGTAATCTATACTTTAGGGTCTTTTCTCGTGGAGGGAGCTCTAGAGTTTAGGATGGTCTCAACAACCTCAGCTGAGAGACCATAGTTCAAGAGTTGGTCTTAAAAAAGCAAGCAAAAAAAAAACCCCTCTTCAATCTCTCCAAGCTCTGCTGATCTAAAGCTGTTGTAGCTGTTGCTTCTTTAGAGCAATGGTTCCCAATCCTGGTCCTAGAGTACACCAATTCTCCCTGATTCAGGTACTCAGGGATATAGACTGCTCTCGGCCCTCAACGAGAAGTTCCTTGTATTCTGGAACATGCAGATGAAGGTTCTTTAGAGCATAGGTTCCCAATCCTTCTCCTGGAGTACCAGCAGTACTGCACATATATTTTATTTGCATAGTCTAAAGTTCACAGTTTGAAAAGTGTCTTTAAGATTTTACTTACAGTATGCATTACTCACTTTCCAAACCACTTCCATATCCATGGTGCTGAACACAGAGCCCAGTGTAGCAGCTTAACTTAACCTCACACAAGGCACCAGTTATATCGGGTTTCTCACATGTGGCACCAGATTAATATTGTGAGTTTTAGTCACGTCCCTTAAGGTGAGTGAGAGTGTCAGATGACCTCCGTGTTTTAATAGCTCTTTTTATTATCAAACACATCCCACAATTTAGCAACAGCAGAGACTGACATTAAGTTTGGGCTTTTAGGGAGGAACGAACGCACACCACTGTGAAGATTCGCTAGATGGAATGCAGCTAGTTAGTAAGTTTTACCTCAAATATCTTCTTTTTATAATATTTGGAAGCCAAAATCGAAATATAATAAATAAAATTTGATTACCACAGGCCTAAAGTGTAACCAGATGTTTGAATGTTTAGTTCTATTTCCAGAGCTTAACCTTGTTGCAAAGGTGTCTGTCAGGATGTGCTGTAGTTATTATTGTCTCACTGGACAAAGACTCTGAATGCAGTGTTTATTAATGCCTCTTTTTCTCACAGACTGGAGACTCAGATCGTGGTCGTATCTGTTGCTGCCTCACAAGCTGTAGACTCCGAGCATCAAATCTGAAATTCATTTGCATAATCATAATAATAATTAAAGCTGCAAGCAGCGATAAAAGGGCCCTCGCACCCGGGCTCACCGCCACCCGTTGGCCTTAGGAAATCTGTGAACTGTGGATGACATGCACGTAAGCGAGAAAATACAGGAGAATTATGGCAAAGTAATTTCAAAGTGGCACACTTCCTGCTGCCAACAGGTGGCGCTTTAATCATAACTGAATATTGCCATGTAGATGCGTTCAGGTCAGGACTATTATCAAACATGTGAAGTCTGGAGCAGATCGGACATTGTATGCCTGAGTTACAACAACTTCCTGTTTGGTGGCGTTAATCGCATACATTAGCACTTAGCTGAGTGTGGCATGATTTGATGTGTTTCTAGTATGTTTGGTACTTCATGGCTTATTGAAATGTGTTCCTGGGATTGAATTACAGTGTGAAGCATGGCATTTCCTGTTGCCAATAGGTGGCGCTATGACTAAGTGAAAATTGGCATATAGATGTCTTCAGGCCAGGACTCTTATCACACATGTGAACTTTGGGGCAGATCAGACATTGTATGCCTGAGTTACAACAGCATCGCTAAGGCCTTAAGATTAGAATAACCATGTATGATGTGGTTCTGGTTAAATCTCTATGAGGAGTTAATCACAGTGTAAAACATGTAATTTCCTGCTGCCCACAGGTGGCGCTATGACTGTCACTGAATATTGCCATGTAGATGTCTTCAGGCCAGGAATCTTACCAAACATGTGAAGTTTGGGGCAGATCGGACATTGTATGCCCAAGTTACAACAACTTCCTGTTTCATGGCGAAACATTTGTCAGGCCGCCACGGACACGCCCTTGAGTGAAAACTCTAGATCTTCACAATTTAATGTCGCAAAGGCCTTTAGATTAGACTGACCAAATATGATGCTGATCTGATTAAAGCTCTAGGAGGAGTTCGTTAAAGTACGACATATGGGAATGACAAAAACAGCACAAATTTTGCTGAGAAAATGTAAAATATCTGACTTCCTGTTGGTTTTTTGCATTTTGCACCAAGAGACTTTTTTGTAGGTATTGGGCTGCTACACGTGTCTACCGAATTTCATACCTGTACGTGAAACGTAGCGCGAGGGGCACTTCGTTGAAATTTTGTAGGTGGCACTATCAAGCCATTTTGCCACGCCTAATTCTGAGACCCATAACAGACGTACATTTTCACCACTTCTGTGCAAAGTTTCATGAGTTTTCGAGCATGTTTAGGCCCTCAAAAATGAGATTCATTTGGGAGAAGAAGAAGCGGAATAATAATAAATATAGCTGCAAGCAGCGATGACGGGCCCAAGCCCGGTGGCTTCAGGGCAACTGTGCACGGCGGGCAATAGGCATTTAAAATGGTTAAACATAAAAGGACTATTTCAAAGTCATTTGAATACACCACATTTACTGCAGCAGTTAGTGCCGATATGATCACACACACACCAAACAAACACACACACAGACAGAGACCCACACACACACAGAGAGAGAGAGAGAGAGAAAGAGTGAGACTGAGGGGGAGGGGGGTAGGACAGAGAGAGAGAGAGAGAGAGGGAGAGTGTGTGTGCGAAAAATCCACATTCAAACCAAAATATCTGACTTCCTGTTGGTCGGAGCTAATGACTGTAAATTAGAAAGTTGTCCGGCTTAATGAGGCCCCCACTTTTGTCAAAAGGTGACGCTACTGAGCCCCTCCACCACGCCCATTTCTAAGGCTTTATCCATGTCTACTGGTCGACAATATTGAATAAGTGCAAGCGTGTTTGATATATGGACCAAGTTTTCAGAGCTCATTCAAGGGGGTGCTGTCGAGCCCCCCTGCCATGCCCGGATACCAGCTTCTGCCCAGCCCTGATGGCAGCGGATTCCGATGTGTGTCCAAAGTTTCAAGAGTTTTCAAGCATGGTAAGGGCCCCAAAAGTGCCTGAATAGTCGGAAATAAAATAATAAATATAGCTGCAAGCAGCGATGGCGGGCCCAAGCTGGTGGCACCGCCACCCCGGTGGCTTCAGGGCAACTGTGCACAGCGGGCAATAGGCAGTTAAAGCGGTTAAACATCAAAGGACTATGTCAAATTCACTCTACATTTACTGCACTATAAGGTGGCGCTATAGAGCCCCTCCTCCCTGCCCGTTTCTAACTTCCTGCTGCCTGGCACTATAATACAGACTCACAATAGTCACATCCATTTGATCAGCCTTGTACAATGAACATACAGCCGAAGATTCATCAAAATCAATTAATGTATGCAGAAGTTATAACACTTTGTTTCCCTTTTCTTGCCATAAATTTGTTGCCTCGCCTCGGCCAAACCATTTGAGATATCCAACATCTGTTTGCAATTAAACAACTTCAATGTGTTAACACCAAGTTAAAAAAGTTTGGTGTAAATTGTATAAAACCTGTAGGAGTAGTAGTATAAAATTCATAGCCTGTTTTTTTCAAAAAATGTACATTCAAACCAAAATAGCTGACTTCCTGTTGGTCGGAGCTAATGAATGTAAATTAGAAAATTGTCCAGCTTGATGAGAACAATTTGTGTACCAAGTTTTGTAGGAAAAACGAACCCCTCCACTTTTGTCAAAAGGTGGCGCTACTGAGCCCCTCCACCACGCCCATTTCTATGGCTTTGTCCATGTCTACTGGTTGACAATGTTGATGTGTGTGTCGAGTTTCATGCAATTTGAAGCATGTTAACAGCCTCAAAAACACTCAAGAATATTATTAAAGTTTGACTTGTTGCCATGGCAAAAAAATATCAAAAATCCTGTCACAGGTCTACATCTGCTGTGTATTGACATTACACTGATGAAGTTTGAAGCAAATCAGGTAAAAACAACAGAGTGAACTCAATGCATTTTGAAAGTGACACACTTCTTGCTGCCAGTTGGTGGCACTATAACTTTGACTCACAATAGTCACATCCATGTGATCAGACTCCTATAACGAACACACAGCTGAAGTTTCATAAACATCAATCAATGTATGCAGACATTATAACACATTTCCTGTTTCCCTTTTCTCACCATAAATTTGTTGCCTCGCCACGGCCAAACCGTTTGAGATATCAAAAATCCGCTGGCAATTTAGCATCATCAATGTCTTGACTTCATGCTGACCGAGTTTGGTGGTGATTGGATTAATCGCCTAGGAGAAGTATTTCAAATTCCAGAGCATGCGTTTTTCAAACAACCCGTAATAGCCGACTTCCTGTTGGGGTGGCGTAGAACTTAGAGGATGAAAGTTGTTCGGCCTGATGAGGTCTATATGTGTACTGAGTTTCATACTAATACGTGCAAGTGTGTTTAATATATGAACCAAGTTTTCAGACTTTGTTTAAGGGGACGCTGACGGGCCAAAGCCCGGTGGCTTCAGGGTAACTGTGCATGGTGGGCAATGGGCATTTAAAACGGTTAAACATAAAAGGACTATGTCAATTTCAAACCAGACCCCTGTACGTCATAGAATGTCGTAAATCAATTTCAAATGAGTGCAGAATATCATCCTAATCTGACATGTCTGTGTTTTTTCTCAGACAACCCCTATAAAAATTCTAGAGGAAATTATATACTTTTATTTGTGCAAACTCCACAGTGCTCTGAGAAATCTAATCCAGCCTTAAGCCCTATTCGGACGGAACTAGTTTCACAGGGGGACGTTAGAGAAATGTATGTTTCACAGACGTACTTTGAGATTTTAATCCCGTCCGAATCTGCCATGTCTGTTTTTTTCTCACACAACCTCTTTAAAAATTCCAGAGCAAATTACCTACTGTTTTTCGTCAAACTCGGCGGTCCTCAGAGAAATCTAATCCCGTCCGAATGCGAATGTCTGTGATTTCAGAAAATGTTTTTTCCAAAACGCTTTTCCTTGTGTGTTTTGGTCAACGTGAACTACCGTACAATCTCTCGCTATCGCGCCGGTATTCAAGTTTCTGCTTTTTGCGCACAGATAATGGATGTAGATGTGTTTGGTACACTGCGAAGAAATAAAAAAAAATAATCAACAAGAAGAGCCAAATCACGTAAACTGTTAAGACTGGCTACTGTAATATCAGTTTCAGGTAAGAGTACTTTCATTTCTGCACTTAATTACATAACGTGTAAATTATATAAGTTAAAACTTTTTATTCCAGTGGGTTTATTATAAGAACCCAGTTCTATTAAATCATGATGATAAATGAACACGTGATCTTGTGAAATGCCCACATGTAAAACACAGACACTCCTACCTCGGTAATAAACACGGAGATGTTAGTCCCGTCCGAATCCGTACATAAAATCACAGACGTAGGTTGATAAGAATTGTTACTCAAACGTCGTTTGGAAAACTAGTCCCGTCCGAATAGGGCTATAATGTGAATGTCTGTGATTGCTGATGTTGTATAAACCTAACACTTCTCTTCATGTGTTTTTTGACCTCCCTGAGCTGTTGTTTGTGCACCAATCTTATGCACCAAAAGCATGTTTTCATTTAATTTCAATATGTGTGGTATAAGATGAAAAAAAAATAATTAATAGAGCCAAATCACAGATACTGCAAAGACAATTTTAATGTCAGTCTCAGGTAATAGTATGGTACATGTCTAGATTTTTCTGCTCACTTATGCAAGTTTATTTTAAACAGCCACTTTTATAATCGTGAAATTTTACTGAAACAGGAGTTTTTAATGAATTTGAATTATATCAATAAATAATTAATGTAAAAATTCTAACTGTAATTGTAAAAAAATAATAATTGTAACTCAAACAACATTTAGAAAACTCGTCATGTCCAAATAGTGATATAGTGTCATGGTTCAATTTCAAGTGAGTGTGAAGTTATCATTTGCAGTTCAAAATTTTTATAAGTTCATCAGTAAATGGGTAATCAGTAAAATGGTTAAAGACCACTAATCAAGATTGCAATATACACATACACAGAGGTTTCTGATTATGGAGTCACCCACTCCCATTCCTCAGCCACATTCATTAACACTTCAAATCTGTTCTCCAGATGTATTGGCGGTGATAGGGAACCAGTGTTTGGGGTAGAGGATGCTACTGCAATATGTGATACTCATGACAATCTGATGTCTCGAGTGCCTTTGGGTCTCACTCCCTGTTTGTGCCATCGATTAGTATGTTGATGAGTTACGGCACTCAGTATGGCCTGTTTAGGAGCGTTAGATTCATGGGACTCACCGACTATGTGCTGAGGTGCACATAGGTGCAGACTATGTGCAGACTGAGGTGCACATAGGTGCAGACTGAGGTGCACATAGATGCAGACTATGTGCTCTGGAGTCACGCGCTGGACTCGATTGCTCCTGTCTGCCTCTGCCTCGCTGCTGGTGTTTTGCGTCTCCGTATAGCTTTGTTTTCTCTTACTTTTATTGAATCTCTTACTTTTATTCATTGTTGCTTATATTATTATTATTGCCTACCACATTAAACTGACGTCGGTAGCTTGTAATCTTTGAATCTAAATCGCGGTTACAACGCGGTTGCATCTCGCTAGCTTGTTTTGTCATCAGTCTCGCGCGCTTCTTTTTCAACGCGTTCATCAAACAGCTGTGGTAACTCGGATCAGTCTACAAACACGGTGAGTAATGTCATCCTTTCCCAGTGTTATTTCGTGTTCAGTTTGTCACATGTTCAGTATAGCTCTCTCTGTCAGCGACGAGGGATTTACATGTCATAAATGTAGGGAAATAGTCAGGCTGACAGAGAGAATCTCAGAATTAGAGACACGCATCCAAACTTTAATCGAGGATAGTAAGAATGCAGGGGCTTCAGATACTGTTTTGGATGCGACTAGCTTAGTGAACTCTGTACATTGTTCGGTTCCGGCTGTAGAGCCCGCGCAGCAGGGCACTTGGGTAACGGTGAGGCGGCCTAGCCGCGGAAAACACCACTCTTCCGTTCCAATAAGAACATCAAACAGGTTCTCCCCACTCAGTGACGCACCCACTGAGAATCCTGTTGAAAGTGCCCTAGTTATTGGCGATTCTATTACACGGAACGTGAAAATAGAGACACCAGCCACCATAGTCACATGTTTGCCGGGAGCCAGAGCACCTGACATCAAAGCAAATTTAAAAGTGCTGGCTAATGCTAATCGTAAATACTCTAAAATTATTATTCACGTCGGCACAAATGATGTTCGACTTCGCCAGTCGGAGATCACTAAAATTAACATTAAAGAGGTGTGTGAACTCGCAAGTACAATGTCAGGAGAAGTAATTTGCTCTGGTCCCCTTCCTGTTCGTAGGAGTGATGAGATAGTTAGCAGATTATCATCACTCAATGGCTGGCTGTCTAAGTGGTGTCCGCAGAATAATATAGGTTTCATAGACAATTGGAAAAGTTTTTGGGGCAGACCTGACCTGTTGAAAAGAGATGGTATTCATCCCTCTCGGGATGGTGCTGCTCTTCTCTCTAGTAATATGGCACATAGTCTTAGAACTAAAACATGACAAACTGGGGCCCAGGACAGGAAGCAGACAGACTGGCTAAACCGACCGTCTGCTAGCTGCCTCACGTTACAGAAGTCAGATAATTCCCAACACATAGAAACTCTCGCACCTAGATATTATCACATAGAGACTGTGTCTGTACCCCGAATTAGTAAAAACAAAAAACTTCCAAACCCATTTAATGGTAAAAATTTAATTGATGTTCAACAAATAAAAAATAGAGATAATAATGATAAACAAATGATAAAGCTTGGGCTGCTAAATATTAGATCACTTTCTTCAAAAGCACTTATTGTAAACTATATTATCACAGACAATAATCTAGATGTGCTGTGTTTGACAGAAACCTGGCTAAAACCGGACGATTACATTACTTTAAATGAGTCTAGCCCTCAAGGTTATGATTATCAACACAATCCTCGACAGAAAGGCAAAGGGGGGAGGTGTTGCTGTAATTTATAGTAATATTTACAGTATCAGCCAGAAGTCTTTCAAATATAATTCCTTCGAAGTGATGGTGCTTTACATAACATTATGTAAGTTGACATTTGTGCTGGCTACTGTAATTGCCGATTTTCTATCAGAATTAGTACTAGCTGCAGATAAAGTCCTTGTTGTTGGTGATTTTAATATCCATGTAGATAATAAAAAAGACTCATTGGGATTGGCATTTACAGACATTCTAAACTCTATTGGTGTTAGACAACACGTGGCAGGACCCACTCATTGTTGTAATCATACTTTAGATCTAATATTGTCACATGGAATCGATATTGATGTCGTTGAAATTCTGCAGCAGAGTGACGACATCTCAGATCATTATCTAGTCTCGTGTATACTACATTTAGTTAAAGCGGCTAAACTGCCTCCCTGCCATAAATATGGCAGAACCATCACTTCTACCACTAAAGATCGCTTTATAAATAATCTTCCTGATCAGTTTCATCGCCTTAGCATACCAGACAGCTTAGAAGACCTCGATGTTGCAACAGAAACTATTGCCTCTGTCTTTTCCAGCACATTAGACTCAGTTGCTCCTTTGCGTTTAAAAAAGATTAAGGAAATTAATCCAACGCCATGGTACAATAAGCACACTCGGGCCCTAAATTAACAGAATGTATAGCTGATATAAAAAACTGGATGACCAGTAATTTCCTACTACTAAATTCAGAAAAAACAGAGATTCTAATTTTTGGACAAAAACTTCTTCACGCAATAACCTAGAATACTGTCTAACACTTGATGGCTGCTCTGTTAAGTCTTCCTCGTCAGCTTGGAACCTGGGTGTGCTCTTTGATACCAATCTTTCATTTGAAGGCCATGTTACTAGCATCTGTAAAACCGCATTCTTCCATCTTAAAAATATATCTAAACTACGACATATGCTCTCAATGAAAAATGCAGAACAGTTAGTTCATGCGTTCATGACCTCAAGGCTAGATTACTGTTCATATCCTTCACGTTTATTGCGATCTCAGAATTCAGGCCAGCTGATAATACCTAGAATATCAAAATCAACCGCAGGCGGTAGATCCTTCTCCTATTTGGCACCTAAACTCTGGAACAATCTTCCTAGCATTGTTCGGGATGCAGACACACTCTGTCAGTTTAAATCTAGACTAAAAACGTATCTCTTTAACCTGGCATACACATAACACATTATCAATTTATATTTTCAAATCCGTTAAAGGATTATTAGGCTGCATAAAATAGGTCAGAGGGAACCGGGAACACTTCCTATAACACCAGATGTACTCGTTACATCAGAAAAAGAATGGCATCTACACTAATATTAGTCTTTCTGTTTATCCCGAGGTTTACCGTAGTCAACCGGATCCGGGCCGTATCCAGCTGAGACCAAGGACCGGAGCCATGACACGACCACAACGCAGCCCTGAAGTATCAGCAGAGATCGAGTCGACTAGATCATCCATTGTGAAGGCCTCATCGACACGACAGCCAGTAGCACAGTTCCTCAACAAACCGTCCATACCGGCGTGATGAATACGATCCTCAACTGGACATGACCACAACGCAGCCCTGAAGTATCAGCAGAGATCGAGTCAACTAGATCATCCATTGTGAAGGCCTCATCGACACGACAGCCAGTAGCACAGTTCCTCAACAAACCGTCCATACCGGCGTGATGAATACGATCCTCAACTGGACATGACCACAACGCAGCCCTGAAGTATCAGCAGAGATCGAGTCAACTAGATCATCCATTGTGAAGGCCTCATCGACACGACAGCCAGTAGCACAGTTCCTCAACAAACCGTCCATACCGGCGTGATGAATACGATCCTCAACTGGATGGAACTGAAATAAACACTTTGATTGTTGCGATCCTATCAGACTTATGATAGCAACCTGATTCGTAACAAAGCACTGTTCGCCAGAGGAGAACTGGCCCCCTGACTAAGCCTGGTTTCTCCCAAGGTTTTTTTTTCCATTTTAACACCTATTTGCCACTTGTTTGCCACCTGTTTGCCACCTGATGTCACCTGATGGAGTTTGGGTTCCTTGCCGCTGTCGCCTTTGGCTTGCTTAGTTGGGGACACTTGACATTTGACTTGACATTTGATATTCAACAGTATTCTTGACATTTAATCAACAGTGCTTCTGATCTGCCTGCATTGACACTATTCTTTAAGAGCTGCTGTGCAGCCAAAATTATGTACCAGTTATCAATGTAAAGCTGCTTTGACACAATCTACTTTGTAAAAAGCGCTATATAAATAAAGGTGACTTGACTTGACTTGACTTGACTTGACTTGAGGACGTCCATGACGAAGCTCTGTGTGTTCCTTCTGGTTTGGTAGTCCCGCAAGTTTCTTTGTTCAAGAACTGCAATCCTTTGTAGAAGTCTGTGGCAGTTTGTGCAGCAGGTAGATTCTTCAACCAGAAGAGGCATATTATTTCTAATCCTTTTGGATGTAGGCAGCTGTGTTTTCCCTTCTCCGGAATGTAAGCTGATGGCTGCTGTCAGTGGGAGGCTGGTCGGATAAAAATTCCCCTTTTTTGTAGCAATCTTCCAGTTAAAAAGTTTGTTGGTGCCAAGATTTGTCGTTTGAGCTACTGTGCTGTAGTTAAAATTAGGAGATAAAATATAAAAGCAATAAAGCAAACCGCGGAGCTGTAAGCAAGAGCGTCCAAACAGTAGCGAAGCAGGAAGTGGAAGTCTAAGTACTTACAGTGTACTTACCTAAGAAAGTACTGAGTAATATAAGGTAACTACATGGGTTAGGTTAGGTTTAAGGGGAGGTTTAGGGTAAGTACTTCGTTTTTACCCAGTTATTGAGATTACTAAAATATGTACATATTATGTACATGCGGAATAAGAATAGGAATGTAAAATAAAGTGATACGTATTATTACATGCTTACTCTGGAGTACCCTGGATACTCTGGATTATTACGTAAATTCCATGGTATATGGATATGGTAGGCATGGTATTTCCATCTGATGCCATCACTGTATTGTGATGCTATCACAGTACATTTTGTAAGGGAGTAAATAGTGTCTTCATATGTATTTATGTTATTAAGTATCTATTCAGACCATATTCACATCTCAAGCATTATTATATAGTTTTAAGGAATTGAGACCACCCTCATAACTCTTTCAACATAAATAATAATAGAAATGCTTAAAATCCTTCTAGATGGTTTCCTAATAATTGCTGTTCTTTCTCCGTTACTATCTGTAGTTTCTAGACAAATCAGAAGATGTTCTCTTGAAGCACCAAGCCAGCATTAATGAGCTAAAGAGGGCCCTGAGGGAGCCTAACAGTAAACTGATGAACCGAGAAAAGCGTCTGTCAGGAACGTCCCCAGGCAGCACTCCAGAGAAGAAGGCAGTGAGTATGGACATACAACATAATAGAGCAGGTTATTGGCATATGTGCTAATACATGGATTAGTTTCTACTTTTGGCTGCAGTCATCATGTATGTGCATCATACTGTAAACATATTGATTGTGTGCAATGTGGTTCTGTTGTTATGATACATGGATACACCTTTTCATGGACAAGTCTATCATTAAAGTTAAAAAATTACAAGTTTCTCCTTAAATCAAAATGAGTATTTATGTGGTGAGGTTGTAGTGTTTATTGCCAGAATAATTGTCATCTACTGAGACAGATTTTCTTTTGTTTAACTGGAAATAATGGAATTTGAGATGTAGATCATGTTCCATAACAAAAGTTTCATATTCTGTTCTCCACTATATTCATGCATTTTGTTGTGTTTGTATTATGGAGTGTTGTCTAATTCTAAGTCATTATTGCTGCTTTGTTACAGTGCTTTCATGATGCTAATTTGAAGAAATATGTTTGTTTATATACTAAATGTCATTATTTCTAATAATTTTATTTTGATGTATTTTTCTTTCTTTTTCTTTCTTTCTTTCTTCCTTTCTACATGTTAAATTACTGTTCATAATTACTGTTCATAATGTAAGATCATGTATGGCCGATGCTCTTTTTTTCTTTTCTGTTGGTCTTGGACCTGGCCATCTGTCAGGAGGCTGTTGGTGCAGAGGTAAGGGAACCTGTAAACAGCCTCTTGGTGGAGGCACTTTATCTAGAAGACTCTATTAACTTCACCTGATGTTCTTTTGACATTCAAATTCAATGTTGAGTTGTTGATTTGAATGCAAGTAAGATTCTTGCACAGAACTAATGATTTAAATTTATGTGATTAAATAGAGCTCTGAGGAATGGGTGTTGATCGACTATGAAATGGAGGAGAAAGGAAAGTACAAAGTTGGTACACCTCAACCTCCTCTGGTCATTGATCCCCTTCCAAAGAAAAATGAGACAGAAAAACAACAGGAAATTAACAAGATGATGCACATTGAGCTAAAGAGAGATGACAGTGATGAAACACAACTGCAGATGGAGACTTCTGCAACCTCAAAAATATCACCAATCGAAAAGTCAAGTGAGTCTAAGGAAAATATTATCACAAGAGAAGATGCCACAACTAAGATTAAATCTAAATTGTCTCATGATACATCAGAAAGAGAGCCTACACGACCTGCTGAGTCTAGACCTAAGAACAAGAAGACCGCAATGCTGGATGTCATGGAGGAGCGTTCTCAACATGAAGTCAGAAGAGCGAAAAGACCTCAAAGTTTAAACTTGGGGAAGTCAAGGGACTTTTTGTATGAGACAGAAGCCAAAAGTTCAAACATCACACACAATAGTGTAGAGTCTGATGAGGACAACAATACTGAACTTATAGAGGAGATTGTGGTCTGTCATCCTGAAGATTTCAGCATAACAACAAACACATGGTCTTCATTTATAGCTGAAAAGCTAAATCAGCCAGCCACAAATACATATGCTGAAACACTGCTTGAAGAAAAAGCTGAGTTTTACAGAGTAATGGAAAAAGACTTTCAGATTCCTAATCAGAGAGCAGCAAGATCTGATATGGCAAGAACATTTACAGAAGGTCAAGAGAAGTTATCCACCGAAGTAAAGATTATGAACACTGAAGACAAACAAGAAAACCAAGATTCAGTCACTGGCCCTGGCAAAGATGAGCTGAAAAGTGTCAATACTGGTATCAGATTTGAAGTCTTGAAAGTCATTATGATTGATAATAGTGACAACAAAGAGGAGTCTGGGAATACAAACAAGAAAAAAATGGAAGAGTTGGGTCTAGAGAAGAAGATAAGCAATTTTGAACTGGAGGAATCTGCAGAGATCCAACTAGCCATGGAACTGAGAAAGACCAGACCAGTTGGAACAAGAATGGTTCCATTGAAACCTGAGAGTGTGAAGAGCCAAGGCTACAAAGATGACCAAGATATTGGACAAGGCTCTGAATTAATGAAAAAAAACTTTAAAAGATACAGTATGAATACATTTTTTGTGAGACACTTTGACCCCTGTACATTCAAGAACAGAGACTCTAGCTATTCCCATGCAAACTCTACCACAAGTTCAGTAAAAGCTAATACAAGTCAGGAGGAATCATCTTTAGCTTTTATGGACATCTATAAGTGCTCTAAACAACAAGCATTAAAGGGTTTTGAGAGTTCACCACAAGAAAGTGGTATACAGAATGAAGACACTACAAAACATACCAGCAGAATAGTCCATAGAGATCTTCTGTGCACTGATGAGGGAATTTCAGATGTCCAACTTCATTTCAGCTGGGCCCAAGTCAACCAAAAAAATGCCCCTCCAATGCCTCCTGTCAAAACAATGAAAGCAAGAGAATCAGGTCTCTTTCTGCGCAATAGCCACAATTTCAGCAAAGACCCGACTGTTGAATCTGACAATAAGAACCTTCCGGTAAATCAGCTTGGCATCTTCTGCATTTTCAGTCACTGGACATACAAGTAGTGCATGAGATTCAGCTTGACTCACGCATTCATTATTTTTCTTTTCATAATTTATACAATACTTGTATTTACAGTATAGTTAAAATCATACTATTTGCTTGTCCACAAAGAGTGGGGTTGGAGAAGTCTACCATTTGACCATTAATGAGTATGAAATGTTTAGGTTTCTGTTTAACATGCTGTTGATTCATCAAACAATCTCTGCTTAATCTTAAAACTATTTCATCAATATGTTTATTGAATTGACCAAAAAAGTGTCCGTAGGTTAAATATTTTGGCCATTTTCTTTGATAGCATCTTTCTTCAACCATCAGTCTTGGATTGTTTTTCTACAAACCTGAAAAATTGTTTCCAATGTGGTAAACAAAAATGCTTCCATACACATCCATATTTTTTTATTATTCATTTAAGGAATGATGTCAAACAACAACATTCAACCATTATCAGCACTTTATGTGGTGATTGTCTCATTAAATAATGAATGCTGCATGAGGAATATATGACCAGATGACCAGTACTGCTACCAGTGTTGTTCGAACATGGTACTGCATTGCAATAGCCGCTTGTCGGCCCAGTGTGAGCCAGGGCTAACAATGTGCTGGACGGGGCCAATAGCCTCGGACCTCAAGCAGTGAGGCCAAAATCAAGCTGTGATTCCACTGTCGGGCTAGTGGCACCACAGGGCTACCCTAAAACCCGCACTTAAAGGGTTAGTTCACCCATAAATGAAAATTATGTCATTAATTACTCACCCTCATATCGTTCCACACTCGTAAGACCTTTGTTCATCTTCGGAGCACAACTTAAGATATTTGTGTTCCGAAGATGTACGAAGGTCTTACGGGTGTGGAAAGACATGCAGGTGAGTAATTAATGACATAATTTTCATTTTTTGGTGAACTATCCCTTTAACACACCTCCATAGAACAGCGTCACTTAACCCCACAATTTCACCAGCATGGGGCTAGCTGACTGAAAACTAGTTATATTGCAAAATGAACATAACGTTTGGTCTTTACTTAGATGTAAGACACCAGCATCGATATTTACCAATGATTTGCAATTAAAAAAAAAGTTACAGTGACAGTAATTTAATTAAATTGTGTCAGGAGTGCACATCAATCATACTGAATCAAAGAGAACATACACACATACATGTTCAGTTATGCCTGGTTCCATTTATTTGTGATCATAGGAATGCACAAAACAACTCCATTAAGGCTTTTATTCCACTACATATGTGATATGTGATATTTTATCAATATTTTTTATAAAATATCACATTTCTATAGATAGAATGAGCATTTCAAATAATTTTCCACGGAATTATGTAATCCGAGGATGTTTAAGCGGTCTCTCTTATTTTCCATAAGCATATATGTATTTATTATAGCAATGGTTAGCATAAGTAGCCTTTATCGTTGCATGTAATATTTCTGCCTCATACAGTGATCAGAATCCCCATTGGATTGCAATCAGAAGTTATTTCAGACACTCACTAGTGCCTGAAAGTGAGTTTTGAGCTGAAAATTATTAAAAATTTCTTAAACCTCTCTGTTGAGGTTAGCTGGTATCCTGATATGAAAACGTACTTGGTCACGTACGTAACCTCGTTTCCCTGAGACACAGGAACGAGAACGCATATGGGGAAAACTCCTTTTTCTCCGATTACTGAAGCCTTATTTCATAAAGCAGTTAACCCTCTGGAGTCTGAGGCTGATTTGGGGCCTGGAGAAGTTTTGACATGCCCTGACATTTGTGCTTTTTTCAGTTGTTCATAAACATATTAATGACACAAGTGTCATTACACTGTATTCAGCACAAACTAGGCTACCATAATATGTGAGGAACATGTATGTACATGTTTGTGTTTTTGAAGGAATAACATTTATGCGTGGTTATTGAAAAAACAAAAAACTTAAGTCACTGAAATAAGGCCAAAAAAAGTATAGTAAATCTGTGTTTACAATACTTTAGGGTATTGGAGGTTGTAGACTAGAGTTTTTGCTTCAAAATTATGTAAAAATTATGCTGACTACTCTTTCATTTATAACAATATATTGATTTAGTTTTTGTAAGACACTTTTTGCCTAGAAACACCGTATGCGTGGAGGCGTGAATCAGCATGAATAATGGGTCATTCTCACCTGAGAAGACAAAAGAATTGCATAGTAATGAGCTGAAATGACTTGCATATTAATGAGGCATTTCAGTCAGGTAGGCTGTGAAAAAACCTTCTGTGATGTCTCAAACTCATCATGGTATATGAAACATACAGAAAAATATTATTACAATACAAAGTAATGGTTTTATATTATACTTTAAAATATAATGTATTTCTGTGATGCAAAGAGTCTGAATATAGGCTTTTAGTTTAAAAGCATGCAAATTTGGAGAAAAATTGGATTCTCATATGTTTGTCAATTTTCTATACAGAGGAGTTATATTTATTTAATATTCAAATTCATACTTGCAGTCGGAGGGCGCTCTCTGTGCATTTTTAGTCCACAAATTCATCTAAAGAAGAAGAGGCTATTCCATGAATGGTGTTTTCAATTCATACTGCAGCCGGAGGGCGCTAAAGAAACAAAAACTCATCTAAAATTCATCTATAGAAGAAAAGAAAACAGGAACTAACTGCATGTCTTCCAGAGGTTGCTAACCATAGCTTTTACATCCAGATAAACACTTTTCAAGACAATAAATACACAATTGAGACAATACATACAAGTATTGCCTCTGAATAGCGCTCCCTCCGTGGGCGTGGCCGCATTAGCGGATAATGAGCTGAATCACAGACTTCTGACATGGCTCTCTTTTCATACAGATTACATAAACAGAAAATTTTTGTTTTCGATTTGACTTACACGATTTAAAAGCTGACATCTCAATGTTTCTTTTGACATAAGTGTAATTTTTTTGTGATTAGTATTCACTAAGTTACAGTTCATTTTCTGAGAACTATCAGATTGGACTTTGTTCAGAGGGAGACAAGAGATCACGCATCATGTTAGTTTTCTTTATTTTTCAAAAAGCACAACTTTTTGTTTTTACTCTGAGTGTACACAAATAAAAGAAGATATTCCACAGATTAAAATGGTGTATAACTCTTAATTGTATGTGCAACATCGACGGAGTATTTTGAGTCTCTTTCACACTGGTAAGAAAAAAACCGCGGTGGTATCGCCGGCGATACCTCTAGACCTCAGAGTGTTAAACTGCACGTCCATTGATTCGGACACTGGAATAAAATTAACCAAGGATGGCGTGGCATAGCCGCGCGAGAATATGGCGAAGAAGCCCGCCACAGTCCGCCAAAATGGGCGGGGTATCTGGCTATATAAGCAGGCATTCTGGCATAGGATCCTCAGGTCACTTTGACTGAAGCGACAACTTATGTCATGCAGTGCCATAGCATGGCTAGCTACGCAGTACTCCTTCCTGTATCTCAGGGAACCGAGGTTATGTACGTAACTGAGTACGTTCCTTTTCAATACTACACTCGTACTGCATCGCTAGATGCATATGGGGAACAGTTCAATCACGCCGTGCTATAATCGGGAACGACTAACAAGCTTGGTGGCCTAATAAGGGCCCAGAAAGTTCAAGCTTAAGGGCAAATCCACATAAAAAGGGGCTCGGACAATGTCCGAGTCCCTGTGGATAATCAGGCTGAACTAAAGGTTGAGCCGTGCCCTGTACGATCATTCCTATAGGAATCTAATGATTCCTATATTGCCAATGGAAACACCACTGGACCAAGCCCAAGATGATGCCATACCTCTAGTGGAATGGGCTCGTACTCCAAGGGGAGATTGCAGGCACATAGTAGAGTAACAAAGAGCGATTGCATCAACAATCCAACGAGAGAATCTTTGCTTTGTGACCAGAAGCCCCTTGGTGTGGCCGCCGAAGCACACAAAGGGTTGTTCCGACTGTCTGAAGGAGGCGGAACGCTCTATATAAGTTCTCAATGCCCTGACGGGGCAGAGTAAATTGGAGTCCTGCTCATCTCCCGAGGGAGGGAGTGCTGAGAGTGTTATAACCTGTGCTCTGAATGGAGTAGAGAGCACTTTGGGTGCGTAGCCATGTCCTGGTTTCAAGACGACCTTAGAGTCATTGGGCCCAAACTCAAGGCAGGTAGACCTCACAGAGAGAGCCTGTAAGTTGCCTACTTGTTTGACCGATGCTAAAGCTAGCAGAAGGGCGGTTTTAAGCGACAGGGGCCGAAGGTCAGCAGATTGCAGCGGCTCAAAGGGAGGGCCCTTGAGAGCCCTTAGGACCGTGGAAAGTTCCCAGGTAGGAATGGTAAGAGGGTGAGGCGGGTTGAGCCTCCTTGAACCTCTCAGAAACCGAACAACTAAGTTGTTCCTTCCTACTGACTGGCCGGCAATGGGAGCATGAATTGCTGCTATGGCTGCCACGTACACTTTGAGTGTGGAGGAGGTGAGGCCCATGTCCAAATGCTCCTGAAGGAAAGACAGTATCGACAATACATCACAAGAGTTTGGGTCTTCATTCTGAGCTGTGCACCAGGCAGAGAAGGCCCACCATTTAAGGGCATTGAGGCGTCTTGTAGAAGGGGCTCTAGCCTGAGAGATAGTGTTTAACATGCTCTCTGGGAGGTCCACAGGCTCCCATCAAGTGGCCAAAGATGCAGTGCCCACAGCTCTGGCTGGGGGTGCCAAATAGTTCTGTTCACTTGAGAGAGGAGGTCCTGCCTCAGGGGAATGGGCCACAGGGCTGCTACAAGCAGCTGAGTTAGCTCTGAGAATCAAGGCTGGTTCCTCCAGAGCGGGGCCACAAGAAGCACTTTGTGGCCCAGCCTCCTCCTTTCAATTGGGCCAATCGTGGGCCAGCACATGTCTGTCCTTTCGAATAGTTGACTTCTGCCGTCCCGAAGATTTCCCAAATTTTGTGAACCGTGGAGTGTCCACTCATCTGAGGGGACATTACTCCAGGACAACATGTCTGCTCCCTGGTTCAGTTTGCACAGAACATGCGTTGCTCTCAGCGAACGCAGGTTGGGCTGTGCTCATTCCAAGAGGTGCTTCACCAGTGTGAAGAGGTGCTTCGATGATAGCCCCCCTTGGCGATTTATGTAGGACACCACCGACATGCTGTCCGACTGGACTAAGATGTGGTGACCTCTCTGTTCTGGCAGGAAAGTCTGAAAGGCTCGACAAACTGCTAGCATTTCTAGGCAGTTGATTGTGTAGCCAACTTTCCTCATCCGACCGGGAGCCGAAGGCTGGTCTGCCCTTGCACAGAGTTCCCCAACACATTTTGGACGCATCTGTCGAGACCACCTTCCTTCTGGAGACTGTTCATAGGGGCACACCTCGGTTGAACCAGTGGTGGTTCTTCCAGGGGTCCAGGGCCGCTAAGCAGGTCTGGCTCACTCTGATGCGCAGATGGCCGTGCCGCCAAGCGTGAGGTGGAACCTGAAGTTTCAGCCAGTACTGTAGGGGCTGCATGTGTAGCAGGCCCAGCTGTAGTTCTAGAGAGACAGAGGTCATAAGGCCTAGTTATCTCTGGAACGCTCTGAGGGGGAGAGGGTCTCTAGGTTTGAAAGAAGCCACGAGCTGCCGAATGGCCAGAGAGCACTCTGGCGAGACTGTAGCCTTCATCTGGGGTGAGTCGAAAACTGCCCCCAGGAATGAGATACGTTGGCTGGGGGACAGTGAGCTCTTGGCAAAATTGACCCTGAGTCCCAGGTGTTCTAGGTGGCTGAGGAGCATGGATCTGTGTGTAATTAGCTCGGCCTCTGACTGGGCTAAGACAAACCAGTTGTCGAGGTGATTCAAGATGCGGATTCCCATCAGTCTCAGAGGAGAAAGAGCCACGTCCATACACTTTGTAAAAGTGTGCGGAGCTAGGGACAGCCTGAATGGTAGGACCGTATATTGATATGCCACTCCCTCAAAGGCAAATCTCAAGAATTGTCTGTGATGGCGGGCTATCTGGATGTGAAAGTACCCGTCTTTCAGATCCAGTGAGAAAAACCAGTCCCCTGGGCATATTTGCACGAGGATCTGTTTCAATGTAGTCATCCTGAACGTTCGTCTCATGAGGGCACGGTTCAGGCGTCTGAGGTCTAGGATGGGACTGAGGCTGCCATCCTTTTTGGGGACGAGGAAGTAGCGGCTGTAGAAGCCTGACTCACTCTGGGCTGGGGAACCGTTTCTATGGCTCCTTTCACCAGCAAAGTCATCACCTCGAAGCAGAGGACGTGTGCGTCCTTTGCTCTCACTGAGGTGGGAACCACGGGGGTCTTCGAGCGAATTTAAGTGAGTAACCTTGTTTTATTATTCCCAACACCCAGCTTGACACTCTGGGGATGGCCTGCCAGGCCTCGGCCCGCGTGTCAAGGGATTGGATTAGTTCAGACGACAGGCCGCTGCGTAGGGGCCTGGTTTTCGAGGTAGGCAGAAGAGGAAATTTGCTCTCTTTTGAGTAAGTTTGTTTTTTATTGTGTTCGTTATAACAGCGACAGGCTGCATGGGCACGTGAACATGTGCGGGCCCAATTTTTGCAGCAAACACATTGTTCCAATGGTGGACGCAGGTTTGCTTTGCTGCTGAGTCAGCACGGCTCTGGGGCAACTGGAAGCAGCAGCTGAACTAGAGCGTTTTGACAAGAAGTGCCGCATGGCCTGGGACGACTTCTGCGCGGTGGTGAAACGTTCAGCAAAGCCCTCGATGGCAGGCCCGAAGAGACCGGAGGGGGAGACGGGCGTCCAGGAAGGGAACCTTGTCTGCATCCTTAATCTCTGTCAGGTTGAGCCAGAGGTGGCACTCTAACACAACCTGGCTGGCCATCGACCTACCAATGGTCTGGGCTGTGGCCTTCGTGGCGCGCAGGGCCAGGTCAGTTGTGCTGCGCAGTTCCCTGAAGGTGGCAGGGTCGGGTCAAGTCTCGTCCATTGAGCGGAGGAGCTTAGCCTGGAACACCTGGAGGACAGCCATGGTGTGGAGCGCTGAAGCTGCTTGGCCGGCCGATGAGTAGGCCCGTCCAGCGAGAGCTGAGGTGGTCCTACACGGCTTGGATTCCACTTTTTATTCCACTGCCCGAACCAATGGATGTGCAGTTTAACTGCGTTATGAAATAAGGCTTCAGTAATCAGAGAAAAAGGACTTTTCCCCATATGTGTCTAGCAATGCAGTACGAGTGTAGTATCGAAGGGGAACCTGGGAAATGAGCAGTGGCATCGACCCTTAAGCCCCACTTTGGAACAAGGTATTTGGTGGTCCAAAAACCCCTAGCCCCTAGGAGGCCCGATCAAACCCTGGAAGTGACAGTGGAAACACGACTAGCCCTGGCACGCATTGGAGCGCTAGCTTTTGGCCCGACAGTGGAAACACGGTTAATTTGTGTTAGCTGGGGTTTTGGCTGGGGGGTGGGGGGTTACGGAGGATAGTAAAACTTGAAATAATTTTTTGATGATGTGGCGTTTAGGTTTAGGGGTAGGGTTAGTGGATAGGGCTGTCAAACTTGACGCACTAATGCGGGCAATTAATTTTTTCAATTTAATTTAAATTTAAGCCAAATTGTGATGGAAAAAAACGGATGCTGTGTTAATTGCGTTAACGAAGCATCAGTTGTTCCATCATAATTTGGCTAGCGTTACATTATATGGTAACAGTCTTATTCATGCAAATGCTTTTAAACAATTCAAGCTCAACAAGACAAACGTGAACGCGCTGTCTCTGAATGTCACACAACTCGTGTGCACAGAAAGATGAGCGCCAATATTGAGTTATCTTTTGTGTTCGAACAAACAATAACACAGAATTATGCCCGTTTTGTCAAGTATCCTCATAAGAGCAGTCTTAAATGAGTCACAGCAGTCTAATAAACCTTTTGCTGTGATGTCTGTCGTTAATGTTAATCAAAGAACAAATGTAAGAGAAAATTGTAGCTTTAGGATTGTAGGATTAATCTATATTTAATTTTTTAATTTATGCAGTGAAGACTGTAAAGTGTTTAACTTTATTCAATTTCTGTATGTTTCCTACCTGTTAGACAGTTAAGGCCACAGGTAGATATGACATTGATTATAATGGGTTTATGTGAAGATTGTTTTACGTTCACCTAAATTAAAATGTATTTTTTTTAAAGCCTAATACATCTTGAAATTGATAGCTTTCAGATATACTGTAATGTTGAATGTCTATAATTAGTTTTTTTTTTTTAAACAATTTTTATATAGACCAGTATTTCATCAGTACTGGTAGCCTATTAGTATCAGTGATACTGGCCTTCATTCATAAAAAGATGGCATTAAACAAATATTTAAAATATACTGTCTTTAAGTTGTTTCTGCATTAATTTGGAGAGTAACTGTGAAATTATTACAATATAAAAATATAAAAATCCCGATGAATTAATTGATTTGATTGGCCACCTCACTCTTTTTGACATTGACAATCGCTGTTACACTGTTGAGACAGAGCAACCTAAAAATCTAAAACAATTAAAACTTTTTGTCTTCCAAATAACAAACAGAGCTGCGCATAATTGCAGCAGAGCAGCATCAAGAATATCAGAATCAGAATCAGAAAGAGCTTTATTGAGGGACAATTTGCCCATTTCTGGTTTTTGGAGACTTCTCTGTCTATGGTGGTTATATACAGTGAAAGTATTCAGACCCCCTTAAATTTTTCACTCTTTGTTATATTGCAGCCATTTGCTAAAATCATTTAAGTTCATTTTTTCCTCATTAATGTATACACAGCACCCCATATTGACAGAAAAACACAGAATTGTTGACATTTTGCAGATTTATTAAAAAACGAAAAACTGAAGTATCACATGGTCCTAAGTATTCAGACCCTTTGCTCAGTATTTAGTAGAAGCACCCTTTTGATCTAATACAGCCATGAGTCTTTTTGGGAAAGATGCAACAAGTTTTTCACACCTGGATTTGGGGATCCTCTGCCATTCCTCCTTGCAGATCCTCTCCAGTTCTGTCAGGTTGGATGGTAAACGTTGGTGGACAGCCATTTTTAGCTCTCTCCAGAGATGCTCAATTGGGTTTAAGTCAGGGCTCTGGCTGGGTCATTTAAGAACAGTCACAGAATTGTTGTGAAGCCACTCCTTCATTTTTTTAGCTGTGTGCTTAGGGTCATTGTCTTGTTGGAAGGTAAACCTTCGGCACAGTCTGAGGTCCTGAGCACTCTGGAGAAGGTTTTCGTCCAGGATATCCCTGTACTTGACCACATTCATCTTTCCCTCGATTGCAACCAGTCGTCCTGTCCCTGCAGCTGAAAAATACCCCCACAGCATGATGCTGCCACCACCATGCTTCACTGTTGGGACTGTATTGGACAGGTGATGAGCAGTGCCTGGTTTTCTCCACACATACTGCTTAGAATTAAGGCCAAAATGTTCTATCTTGGTCTCATCAGACCAGAGAATCTTATTTCTCACCATCTTGGCAAACTCCATGCGGGCTTTCATGTGTCTTGCACTGAGGAGAGGCTTCCGGAGGGCTGCAGTGATGGTTGACTTTCTACAACTTTCTCCCATCTCCCGACTGCATCTCTGGAGCTCAGCCACAGTGATCTTTGGGTTCTTCTTTACCTCTCTCACCAAGGCTCTTCTCCCCCGATAGAGCTGGCCGTCCGGCCAAACTGAGCTAGGAAGGGTTCTGGTCATCCCAAATGTCTTCCATTTAAGGATTATGGAGGCCACTGTGCTCTTAGGAACCTTAAGTGCAGCAGAAATTTTTTTGTAACCTTGGCCAGATCTGTGCCTTGCCACAATTCTGTCTCTGAGCTCTTCAGGCAGTTCCTTTGACCTCATGATTCTCATTTGCTCTGACATGCACTGTGAGCTGTAAGGTCTTATATAGACAGGTGTGTGACTTTCCTAATCAAGTCCAATCAGTATAATCAAATGAAGGTGTAGAACCATCTCAAGGATGATCAGAAGAAATGGACAGCACCTGAGTTAAATATATGAGTGTCACAGCAAAGGATCTGAATACTTAGGACCATGTGATATTTCAGTTTTTCTTTTTTAATAAATCTGCAAAAATGTCAACAATTCTGTGTTTTTCTGTCAATATGGGGTGCTGTGGTACATTAATGAGGAAAAAAAATGAACTTAAAGGATTTTAGCAAATGGCTGCAATATAACAGAGTGAAAAATTTAAGGGGGTCTGAATACTTTCCGTACTCACTGTATCAAGCCTTTCATACATTTATATGTATCATATCTTTTACATTTCAAATTTATAATGAACGACTGCTTTACAAAAAGTAAAAAACAAATCTTAGGCCTACCTAATGCAGAGGAAGCCGCCTCTTTTCCGAGTTGCACAGATGTTGATAGTGGAAATGTCAGAGCCCCCTCTCCTTTAGTTGTGGGTTTATTTTCAAAAAAAGATGAATAAATATACATTTACTTTAGTTAGCTGCCATTTAGCATAAGCCTAAACTGAGATGGTGAGTTCAAGTCATGCCATAAATATCGTATTTACGAGCTGAACGCACATGAATGCCACCACAATGTCGTAAACTCGAGTGGAAAGCTCAGGATTTTCTTTAAGCCCCGATCTGTATGAGTTGGGGGCATCAGTGAGAAATATGGTGGAATACCGCAATACCTATAGGTATTTAGCATTGACATTGTCATGCTTTTCTATTTACAACAAAGTAAGCTAATTCCCTGCACATAATATGATAGCATTATAAGATAACAATATAATATGTAATGATGAAGTTTGCAGTGGCTTCATAAATTAATTAAAAACATAAAAAAGCAAAACACACCTGATGCACATTCTTTGTTCTTAATTTTCTTTAATAAGAGGTGCTGTATTTTTATGTAATTAAGAGAAGGTACACCGTCATCTGAATTTTGATAGTTGGTCTGCTAAATAAAACAGGCGGTGTGCCAAATATGTAGGCTAGAGGGTAGTCGTGGGTGCAGATGTGAAGTAAATTAATATTTATGAGGTAAACTAATATTTCATGCATAGGTTGCCAAATTTATGCTTAATACAGAAGTAAGCCCTGATAGTCTCTGCCCTGGTTTGTGTCAAGCCATTCATTAGTTTGGTTGTTTGATGAAAAAGAGATTAAATGTTGGCTAGTTTCAGTAAACGCACTAAGAATCATACAACTGTGGCAGTGGAGGATTATTATTCTGTTTCATGAAACTGAGGAACAACTGATGATGGCATGGATTAGTTGGCCAATCAACAGAAAGGGGTGTTTAATTCCCACCCACATATAAGCTGCGTCCCAATTCAGAGGCTGCATCCTTCAAAGGCCACGCCTTCGCAGGCCTCAAAGTTCAGAACGAGCATTGTTAAATGGGACGGTCTAGCCTACTGTAACGTGGTGGCTGTGTAGGAACTCACACAATGAAGATGATAAATCTCAATAAGTCTTTACTAGATAATCCAAAAGGCAAAACAGATGAAGGCAGGAGCAGAACAGAACACTTGTAACATACGAGACCTGACACTGAACTGAGGAACGACAGGAACTTAAATACACAGACGATTAACTCAAATGACAGACAGCTGTGATAATTAGGTCAGTGTCCATGGTGACTGATTGTGGCGGGAAAACAGAACAAAGGAAACACATGTGACTAACAAACTGAAAGTCCATGTGGTGTGAGGGTGTGACAGAACGCCCCCTACCAGAAGGCGCGTCCTCGTGCCGTAGAGAGGAGGTGAGGAGGACAAAGAGATGGTGAATCGGGCAGATAATGCAGGAGGCGGTTCTGGAGGTGGAGCAACCGAGGGCAGAGGCGGAGCCTGAGGTAGGGTGGAGCAAGTCGTAGTTGAAGGGGTGGAGGACCAGAGAGCAACGGACGGTCTGCAAGTCCGCAGTGGACGCAAAGCGATGTCTTACCCAGGTGGAGCCGACGTGCCGAGGGAGTCCAGCGAGGCCGAATGGCCGATGGCCCACACTAAGGGCGAGGGCGGAAGGAGCGCAGGCACAGGAGCCAGGGCGACAGATGGAGGCAGATCGTAGCTCACCGAAGCTGGAGGCGGAGCTTCGGGCTCCTCATGCCCAGGAGGAGACAGATCCCAGCAAGCCCGAGATGGTGCCATGCTACTGAGAGGAGGTGGTATCGAGGGACTGAAGGGAGACGGAGGTGACTGGGTGGCACAGATGGCTGGAGACTGGGGAACAGACTGAAGTCCCATGCAAAAACCCCAAAAGAAACGAATGGAGAGAAAATAGAATGGAGAGATGGTGGGAGAGGCACGGTGGGCGGGGCCAGCGGGTCAGGCAGAAGACAGACAGGTTCAGGCAATAATACTGGGGCTAGAAAAATGCCCTCTCCACACTTAGTCTAACAGTGTCNCTCACTCTCCGTAGCAGGGGGGTGGGCGGGGCTCACTACCAAACCCTCAAAGTCCACCAACACTCCCTCAGCGATGGATGGCTCGGCCAGCTCACACACCTGGTCAGGCGCACGCTGCTCGGGCTCCGTGGCGATGTAATCCCCTGTTGCTCTCATAAAGCGCAGCGGTCTCCATCCACCTACAGTGGGCTCAGGTCGTTGATCGTCGCCATCTGGATGGTCCTGGCTGGGCACTGGATGGGGAGTGGGGCTGGCGGCAACCTCGACGGTGAATGCTGATCCGCAGGATGCCAGCACCCACTTCACATTTGACACAAATCTCCCTCAAGGACCTTCCCCGGACAGCTGTAGGCAGTAGTCCGGGAAGGTGGTCTGATGGGGGAGATCCAGAAACCCTTCTAAATGTTTCTCAAGGGAGCTTTCTCCCTGCTCAAGGAACATGAGTTTGACTGGTGGAAAGTCCATGGTGCAAGCAGGGGTGAAAATAGAACAAAAAACACTGAACACTAAAAAAAAGGAAAAGAAATTTCACAAGCACGTCACTTAGTTTCACTTTTGGTTGTGTCTTCTGTAAATGGTGGCTGTGTCTTTCCAAGATAATCCAACAGGCACGCACAGATGAAGGCAGGAACAGAACACAGCACTTGTAACATACAAGACCCGACACTGAACTGAGGAAAGACAGGAACTTAAATACACAGGCGATTAACTCAAATGACAGACAGCTGTAATAATTATCTCAGTGTCCATGGTGACTGATTGTGGCTGGAAAACAGAACAAAGGAGCACATGTGACTAATGAAAATAAACAAACTGAAACTCCATGTGATGTGAGGGTGTGACACCTACAGAGGATTGTTCTTGTCACCTAGCAACTTTGACAGCTGCCGTTGATGAGTGGCAGTAATGTTTGTACTGCACTTTTTTTTAAAGTTATATAAAAAAACAAAACAGGGTTCACAAAATAACATGTAGGTTCACCATGGTCCATTTCTGCATATAATAAAGAGTATAAACTACATATAATCGCATTTTAGTAAGATATGTGAACATTTGAACCAATTTAAAGTAGTTTTTTTATTTGTATTATTAGATATGTAAGTTGAAATCCATTGCTTACATTTAAAAGTATAATTCAGCGATTTCTCTCAAAAAAATCCTGTCGTCCACGGTGCGCAATGAATTCTGGGGTATGCAAGGCCACAAAGGATCCATCTGTTGTATCCTTCATTTCATAGGAAATGAAGGAACGCATTTGGAGGCTGCATTTGAAGGAGTCTTCAAATTGGGACAGCCTTCGTCACGCCGCAGTGATGCAATCGGCCTTCGAATGAGGCCTTCAAAAGAGGCCTTCAAAAGATGCAGCCTCTGAATTGGGACAGTTGTAGAGAGTAAATATTCAAGCTGTTTATTAATTTTCTACATCTGAACATTTTTTTTTTAATATAAGAAAAAGGTGCCATTTTCTCTTTTTTTTTTTATTTCAATATTAAATAAAAAAACGAATGATCAGAACATACCCTGATTTACTCTGTGTGATTTGCTCTTCAACTCATTGTATAAACTATGCATAAATACATGATGCTACTTTGTTCATAATTGCAATTTACAAAATTATATTTGAATTATAAAGTTTGATATAAAGTATTTCATTGCTTTGAATAAACAATTTAATGCAGTGCATTAATATTTTGCTCATTGCACCCCATTGTGGCCTCAGGAGACAAGCCAAAAGCGTATCCCCCTAACTGAAATTATGCCTTTTAAATTTGAATACAATTCAAATATTAGTAATGTTTAACTATAAAATTTTAATTTCGTTTTTCAGCCAATTTTGACAGCCCTGCTATAGAGTGCATAAAACGTGTTTAGTTACAAAGTAGCCTATGTCTTTTTTTCCCTGGTGTGCTGCTTCATTAACAGCTAACTTCAGACTGCTTCTCGCTCTCTTGTTCTGCTTTTCTGTTACAGGAGCCCATTACTTCTACTCTTGAAGACCCACAATGTGATGATAAGGTGTCTCATTTCACACTGTTTGCATATTCTTGCATGTTTTTCTTTAAACAAGGCTAGATTTTCTACTCAGACTCTTTTAAGGCCAATATAACAATATTAAAGGATTAGTTCACTTTCAAATGAAAATTACCCCAAGCTTTACTCACCCTCAAGCCATCATAGGTGTATATGACTTTCTTCTTTCTGATGAACACAACCGGAGAAATATTAATAAATATCCTGACGCGTCCGAGCTTTATAACGTCAGTGAGTGAGGATCAACAAGTAAGAGCTGAAGAAAGTGTCTCCATCCAAATCTCTCCATCATAAACATATTCCACACAGCTCCAGGGGTTTAATAAAGGCCTTCTGAAGTGAAGCGATGCATTTGTGTAAAAAAAAAAAAAATCCATATTATATTCTACTTGCTACTTCCTTTTTTTCGTAAGTAGAATACGGAAGGTGGTCTGGCAGAAGCTAGATATTTTACTTCATAACTTGTTAAATATGGATTTTTTTTTTTTTTTTTTTTTTTT
>RJVU01006614.1:6304064-6333237 GCA_003731715.1 Anabarilius grahami
TAACTTCTTTTATATGCCTTTCTGATCTATCGAGTTTGATCTCTCCGTAAAGCTCCGGACTCGAGCTATTCACTGAAGTATGTCACATAGCTGACAAATGCGTTTTTCTATGTGTGTAATGATATGGTGAAGGAAATACTCCATCTCGGAATCCGATCTGATAGCCATCAGTATGCAAATTCAGCGAGGAGACCAAACAAAGGAGCTTTGCCCGCCAAATAGTGCTGCGCATTATTGGCCGTTACAACTCAGGAGGTGTGTAAGCTTGGTTTTCCATAAAAACAACAACACACAATTTTTCAGTGTTCTCCCGATCGCCCTGAATCATCCATCGCGCACTCACGCACGTCTCTCCCGGACGTCACGGCGACGCGCTTCCATCGCGCTCATCTTCGGGACCACCATCTTCCAGCGAAACTAACTTTCAAGTCCTCAGTTCAAACCTTCCCGCGGAACGGAAGAAGCGAACGAACTGCACCAGCGCTAAACTGAAATTCGACACGCAAAACCAATGCAAGTATTCTGCCGTTTCTCAATCTTAGATAATGAAACTGATTTCTGTGCTGGCTTTCAAGGACTGTTAGATTTTGCTATTTGCCTTCTCTCTCTTTCTTTACTTTCCTGTCTCTACGTTCCCTTTTTGTATATATGTGTATATTATGTATTTAGACGTATAACCTCTGTAGTCGTAGTTTGCATATATTAAACACGTTATTCACGCTCGATTGTTCTGTTTGTTCATTCAACCGAAAACCAAGTCACTTTAACGTTTTCGATCGCTTTATGCTTTAATGCTATATTAGGAATTTATTTGTGTGGCCAGAAAATAAATCCATTTATAATATTCTAGTCAAGTCAAGTCAAGTCACCTTTATTTATATAGCGCTTTTTACAATGCAGATTGTGTCAAAGCAGCTTTACATTGATAACTGGTACATAATTTTGGCTGCACAGCAGCTCTTAAAGAATAGTGTCAATGCAGGCAGATCAGAAGCACTGTTGATTAAATGTCAAGAATACTGTTGAATATCAAATGTCAAGTCAAATGTCAAGTGTCCCCAACTAAGCAAGCCAAAGGCGACAGCGGCAAGGAACCCAAACTCCATCAGGTGACATCAGGTGGCAAACAAGTGGCAAATAGGTGTTAAAATGGAGGAAAAAAAAAAACCTTGGGAGAAACCAGGCTTAGTCGGGGGGCCAGTTCTCCTCTGGCGAACAGTGCTTTGTTACGAATCAGGTTGCTATCATAAGTCTGATAGGATCGCAACAATCAAAGTGTTTATTTCAGTTCCATCCAGTTGAGGATCGTATTCATCACGCCGGTATGGACGGTTTGTTGAGGAACTGTGCTACTGGCTGTCGTGTCGATGAGGCCTTCACGATGGATGATCTAGTTGACTCGATCTCTGCTGATACTTCAGGGCTGCGTTGTGGTCATGTCCAGTTGAGGATCGTATTCATCACGCCGGTATGGACGGTTTGTTGAGGAACTGTGCTACTGGCTGTCGTGTCGATGAGGCCTTCACAATGGATGATCTAGTTGACTCGATCTCTGCTGATACTTCAGGGCTGCGTTGTGGTCATGTCCAGTTGAGGATCGTATTCATCACGCCGGTATGGACGGTTTGTTGAGGAACTGTGCTACTGGCTGTCGTGTCGATGAGGCCTTCACAATGGATGATCTAGTCGACTCGATCTCTGCTGATACTTCAGGGCTGCGTTGTGGTCGTGTCATGGCTCCGGTCCTTGGTCTCAGCTGGATACGGCCCGGATCCGGTTGACTACGGTAAACCTCGGGATAAACAGAAAGACTAATATTAGCGTAGATGCCATTCTTTTTCTGATGTAACGAGTACATCTGGTGTTATAGAAAGTGTTCCCGGTTCCGGCTGACCTATTTTATGCAGCCTAATAATCCTTTAACGGATTTGAAAATATAAATTGATAATGTGTTATGTGTATGCCAGGTTAAAGAGATACGTTTTTAGTCTAGATTTAAACTGACAGAGTGTGTCTGCATCCCGAACAATGCTAGGAAGATTGTTCCAGAGTTTAGGTGCCAAATAGGAGAAGGATCTACCGCCTGCGGTTGATTTTGATATTCTAGGTATTATCAGCTGGCCTGAATTCTGAGATCGCAATAAACGTGAAGGACTATAATGCATTAAGAGCTCGCTTAGGTACTGGGGAGCTAAACCATTTAGTGCTTTGTAAGTAATTAGCAAGATTTTAAAATCTATACGATGTTTAACAGGAAGCCAATGCAGTGATGACAGAACTGGGCTAATATGGTCATACTTCCTAGTTCTAGTAAGAACTCTAGCTGCTGCATTTTGTACGAGCTGTAGTTTATTTATCAAGCGGGAGGAACAACCACCCAGTAGAGCGTTACAGTAATCTAGCCTTGAGGTCATGAACGCATGAACTAACTGTTCTGCATTTTTCATTGAGAGCATATGTCGTAGTTTAGATATATTTTTAAGATGGAAGAATGCGGTTTTACAGATGCTAGTAACATGGCCTTCAAATGAAAGATTGGTATCAAAGAGCACACCCAGGTTCCTAACTGACGACGAAGACTTAACAGAGCAGCCATCAAGTGTTAGACAGTATTCTAGGTTATTGCGTGAAGAAGTTTTCGGTCCAAAAATTAGAATCTCTGTTTTTTCTGAATTTAGTAGTAGGAAATTACTGGTCATCCAGTTTTTTATATCAGCTATACATTCTGTTAATTTAGCGAATTGGTAAGTTTCGTCAGGGCGCGAAGAGATATAGAGCTGAGTATCATCAGCGTAACAATGAAAACTAACGCCATGCTTCCTAATGATATCTCCCAAGGGTAGCATGTACAGAGTGAAAAGCAACGGTCCTAGTACTGAGCCTTGCGGTACTCCATATTTAACTTGTGATTGATATGACATCTCATCGTTTACTACTACAAACTGACAACGGTCAGATAAGTATGATTTGAACCATGCCAATGCAATTCCACTAATGCCAACATAGTTTTCGAGTCTATTCAGAAGAACACCGTGATCAATAGTTCTAGGAAGAACTAATTTGCTGGACAAACATAGTTTTCCTAAATAATTATTAAACAAGAACTAATCGTATATGGGATTAATTATAATTCGTTGTAATTAATTCACAATATATGTTTAATTCCCCCTTGGGTCGATATATGCGTCATGATTGATCATACAGCTTTATGATCTATCATAATTCATATGTATACGTCCCATAAATTGATTAATAACTGTACAACCGCTACAGTATATAACAATTAGTTCAAACTTTGACCTGCGTAGGGCAGTAATACACTTAGCAGTGTCTACAATGCTGGGATTCAAATAGAGAAGAAGATGAGAGCAAGTTCAAGATGAGCATTTATGATTAAAACTTATATAATTTTCAATTTTTTTCAGAAAATGAGCAATGGTTTCTCTAGATAAGACCCTTATTTCTCATCTGGGAGCGTGTAGAACAATTTGAAGCTGCAATGAAACTAATTTTGACCTTCAACCGTTTGGTGCCCATTGAAGTCCACTATAAGGAGAAAAATCCTGGAATGTTTTCATCAAAAACTTTAATTTCTTTTCGACTGAAGAAAGAAAGACATGGACATCTTGGATGACATGGGGGTGAGTAAATTATCAGGAAAAGTTTATTTAAAAGCTGACTAATCCTTTAAGATGCACTTTGGTCAATCGGATCACAAGTGGACAACAGTACAGGTGTAATACAGGTGTAAATGGGTTCTAAAACATTTTGAGTTTGTCCACTTTTGACTACTTCCAGAGGTAGTCGAAAACGCATTCAGCCGGATTGCTTCCACAGTGTAGACACTGGTCAAATGCGTTCGAACAGCCTGAAAAGACTTCCTACTCTCCGCCTACTGACCTAACGCGTAAACATTATGGGAAGTGTGCTAGCCAGATGGGATTTAAACTTTGTTAGCTAAAGACCCAAGTTTGGTTTGAAGATGAAAAATGCACCAAGCTCAATTTTCTTGCACCATTCCTGATTTCTAACACACACTCACTGCATTCAGCATGGTCTTTGCGGATATTAGAGCAGAAACGAAAACTGCTCTCCATGTGATTTTCCGTCATCTCCGGTCGCGTTCACATTTAAATTGCGTGAGCTTATTTCATCCATTAGATCGAAATATCTGAAATAGCCCATACATTTACCCACTCATAGACCCTCCCTTCGAAGAAATCAGGACAGAAGTGGTCGAAAGTGGACAAAAGAGATGGATTTAAAGACCAGGTGTAAATAATGTGTCTCTCTCACCTACTCGACAAATCAACCAAAACGCATCTTATTTAAGATTTGATGTGAATGATGATAAAGTTTGATTCTTCACAGAGTAATACAGTGTTTAATATTGATGCTCCTACAGTGGATAGGTCTTTTAAAAGGATACAATTTAATAAAAGCCCTGGATAACATTAGTGGAAAGGTGTTGAGAGCATGTAGTTTACAGTTAAGTGGTATATTTACACTGATTTTTAACATGTCATCTTAAAATGCAAATTGTCCCACCAATCTGGAAACATGCCACAGTTGTTCTTGTGCCGAAATGCAGGACCCCAAAGGTTTTAAATGATTATAGACCGGTGGCCCTCACCTCTCTGGTGATGAAAACATTTGAGAAAATTGTGAGAGAGGAGATATTGGAGCATGTAAAAGATATACGTTGGATCCCTTTCAGTTTGTGTATAGAGTAGGGAGGGGTGTGAATGATGCCGTAATAACTCTTGAGCAATTAGTAGCTCAACATTTGGAGACTCCAAAAACAAGGGCACGACTGGCTTTTATTTATTTCTCATCTGCATTCAACACGATTAGGCCACATGTGTTAGCTGAAAAGCTTGTCAAACTATTTAACCTGGATCTAAATTTGGTAAGATGGATAGTCAATTTTATATCGAACAGGACTCAGTGTGTGAGAGTCAATGGTTTGCTATCTTCCTACAAGTTACAAGTCTTCCATAGGTTCCCCTCAAGGGTGCATTCTTTTCCCTCTGCTTTTTATTTTATACACTAATGATTGCAGGAGTACATTTGACACTAGGTACAGTATACTGAAGTTTGCAGATGATACCGTCATTGTGAGCCTCCTAGCAAATGAGACATCTCATGGACCTGTGGTGGAGGATTTTGTTTCTTGGTGTGCCAACTGTAGTCTAAACTTAAATATAGATAAGACCAAAGACATGATTATAGACTGGAAAGTTATTATTTCTTATTTTAATTTTTTTTTTTTTATGTTTGTGTGTGACTGTGTTAATGTGATGTGTGGCATCTGTGAAAACCAAATTTCCTAAGGGATGAACAAACTGAACTGAACTGAAATTAATACCAGGTGAAACAGGGCCTCAGGTTATGACTGTAACCTTGGTTCCCTGAAAAGAAAACGAGATGCTGTGTTGGAAGTTTACAACACTATGGGAATGCTTCTGCGTGATTGCGTTATGAAGCACATGTGAAATCAGTCCAGTGGTGTGACAGAACATCATAGGAGGGAGACGTCCTGACCAGGAAGCTATAAAGCACACCCAGACCAAACAATGACAGCTTCTTATATGTCGAAGCAAGTCAATCACAGGAACAGAAGAAGTATACAGGGCGACGCAGTGTCTCCTTCACTTTTCAGGGAGCCATGGTTACAGTCGTAACCTGAGATGTTCACTTTCAAGGGAACTCGCAGTGCGGCAGAAGTTTACGAAGCTATGGGAACGTTCATACCCACTCCGCCATACTGACAAGTGCCTGTCTTGTGTGAAATCAAGCAAGCACAACTAAGACAGAAGCACCAGGGACCCTGGTGTGGAGCCCAGCTCAAGGTTGTAAAATGAATGTGTGCTGAAGAGGACCAGCCTCCTGCATCATATATGCCTTGAAGAGAAGCCTCTGATAATAAGGTTTTGCAAGCCGCCATACTCCTGGTTGAGGGGGCTCTGACAGTCAAAAGTGAAGAGAGATAGCCTCGACTACCCACTTGCTCATTCTCTGCTTAGATGCTATTTACCCCTTCCAGGGTGACCCAAAACACAAACAGTTGATCAGATTTATGCCACAGGGCAAATATGTGGACATAAACATCTAATGCCCTGACTGGGCAAAGCAGATTTAACTTCTCCTGCTCTGTCGTTGTTGTGGCAAATTCAATGTCCCTTCAGTTCTGATCTTAAAGAAAACTCTGAGTCGAATCTCCAGGTCCCAGGAGTTTTAACTTTATTGTCAAGCAACAAAGTGAGATGCCAGCTGCACATCTGAATCTGTCTCTGCCCAGGGTGCAGTTCTTATACATTTTTCTTATCTGTTATTTCACATCAAAGTGGCATAATTCTCTGGTAAGACTCACCCCTACAGTTTCTTCCAATGATCTCATTTACAGGTGCTCTTCTCCCTTCCTCTTCTTGGAATCTCCTTAATACTCCCCAACATTTTCACCACAGTCACTTCATTAATTGGCTATCTTGTTCTCTTTGTAGGAGTGGCCAACTGCCAACTAATCTTCATCTTTTGACTTACTCTCTAATTGTGGAATTCTGCCAATTGATGATCAACCCTTTCTCATAGTCAATCAACATTCCCCAGAGGCAATACCCTTCACGTGATACCTTTAATAATGATCTTATTCATTTCACAGCCACCTGTTGTCTAGTGGAACAATTCCAACAAAATATGCTTAGTGGCTAAGCTAACTTCTTAGATACATTTGACCCTTGTAATCACAGTCACGTAGGCCATGAGGCCTCAAAACACTTCAGGCTTTTATAGTAAGCAAACTAATTCTACAATTGTTTTCAATAGGATACATAAAATATTTCATCAACGTCTGAAAGGGAAGAGGACAGTAGGCCTGCAACACAATAGATCTTTCCACATTAGTGGGGAACTTGGGAACATAACCCAGTCTAGGGTGAAGAAAGGCCTTGACCAAGCCTGCTGCAAACTCCAAACTCGAAGGGGATACCGACAGGACTGGACCGCCTTCCATTCCCCTCCAAACCCCCTGTTTAGTTCCAGGCATTGGGAGCGTTGTTTGTTGCCAATGCTGGGTTTGCCCCACTAGATGTGTGCACACACAAGCACCTGCTGTTATAGCAAATCAAGAAACAAAAGAACCCTTCACAAAAAGAGGACTTCTTTTCAATCTCCCTCGTGCACCACCCCAGTGTGTGACCTGCCACTTATGGCGCAGCTCCTCGCCACCCAAAGCCAGGCTTGGGAAGCCATTCCAAATGTGTCAAAGTGGTTCTTGGAAACAATCAAATGAGGTTACTTGCTCTAATTCACTCACAGACCACAGACACATTTCTCCTCTAGACATTTCAGAGGCTACTAGGCCTAATGGCAGCAGCCTCCTTAGTAGTGCCACTGGGCCTGCCACATATGCGAGCCCTTCAGTATTGGCTGAAAGCCAGCATCCCACCTCATGCTCAGCATCTGGGATGACTCAATCTCAAGGTTACCCATGGCTGTGTCAGGGCCTTGGGCCTTTGGAAAGCTGTTTGGCTCCTGGAACTGCCTGGAAATGTTTGTGGGGTTTTTTGTTTTTTGTTCTTCGGTGGTAGTCTACATAAACCACCAAGCGGGACTCGGGTTGCATCCTTTGTACAAGCTGGTGAGGCGCCTCCTCCTGTGGGCACAGCGCAACCTTCATTCTCCATTCTGGCAGTGCACGTGTTGGGCAGACTGAACCAGGGAGCAGACATGCTGTCCCAGAGCGGAGTGTCTCCAGGGGAATAGAGACTCCACCCCCACACGGTTCAAATGATCTGGAGTATTTTTGGGAGAGCGGAATGTCAACCTCTTCGCCTTAGAAGAGAATTCTCTCTGCCCAATAATCTTTTCAAGGGAGAAGGATGTGCAGGCCCAGTTTGCGCCTGCATGCCTTTCCCCCAGTATTTCTGCTCCCTCAGGTCATCAGACAAATACATCTCCTGATCGATGCTTACGAATTTATCCTCTAGCCCTTATCAACGTCAGCTATGAACACTATCACTTGGGAATAAGGAGGCTCATTTATAAAATGTGCTTAGCACCATGTCAGGTTCTAAGCAGATGTACACACTTTTCCTTGTGGCAGGAGTACAGAGTAGGCCTACTGCAGGTATTTGGAAATCTAAGAAAATCTTGCTGCTTATCATTCTCAAGTGAAGCATCTGAGAAATGATTGTAAGATCAAATGTGGGACATTTTATAAATGAGACCCAAGGTCTCTAGTGTTCCACTAACCTGCTATGCAGCAGTAATATATGAATATAACTGCTTAAACGATTCAAAGTATCAAACTATATAATCCACAATATAGATAAATATTATCTACGATAGATGCATAACACCAGTAATCACGGAGTAATGAAGATAAACAAGGGGATTAGCACAATGACTCTAGCATAGCATCAGTCAGACATTAGCAATAAGTATCAATATAACACACACACGATTATCTTAATTACTAACAGATGAAGATAAAAACACTTACTATTCAGCATTGATGCACACAATATAAGTATAACCACTCTCTGAATGGTGAATTCTCTCAGCAGTGCAGTCCCATGTCATGCACTCACTTCTCCATCTTGAGTGAATCCGTGCACAACGTAGCACTGCTCATTGCTCATTGTGTGTTCTCAGGAAGTGGTGGAGCACATCAATATGCACCAGAGATGCGCATACACGATTATTCACTCATCTGCGTTGCCTTTCTTACAATAATTAGTTCTCCATATATGTAATTCAGCAAACCCTCCTCGGTTACTAGGTAAAAGCAAATTACTTCAGTTTGTTCAACTTCAGAATGTGGGTGATCCCCAAACTGATGCTAACACTGATGCTAACTGCCGCTCAAGGTCAAGCAGACAGCGGCACTCAGCTCAGAGCGCAGCCAAGCCCAGGACTCTGATAGTGGGTGACTTCACAATCAGAAACAGTGGCAGGACTACAACTACATGCTGCCTTCCACAAGCAACAGTTTCTGATTTAAACAGGGAACTTAAGAACATTCTGATGAAACATAAGACTGAAAATCGACTAATCATTCATGTGGGATAGACAAATATTTGGAAAGAGCAGTCAGAACTCCTTAAGAGGGATTTCAATGAACTTTCTGAAACCCTTTGAAAACTGAAAGTTTAGTCATTCATCAGTGGACCACTCCCAGCAAGAGTGTTTCCCGTGAAGTTGAAGTCTGAAGTTGAACAAACTGAGTTTTTTTGCAGCCATGTATTAAGCCCATACAACCGTTTGCATGGGCTTAATACATGGCTGCAAAAAAACTGCAACATAAGGGGACTGAACTTCGACATATTCAAACTTTTCTGGAGTCAGAGACAAATGTTTAAACAGGATGGCCTCCACCCAAACAAACTTGGTGCAAGAGTGCTAAAGGACAATATCTACTTCTCCCTCCATCATCCTTCTGCAGTGTGTGCCAATCCACTCAACCTGAATGGCCAACAAACACCTGGATAGAGTATGAACGACCACAGGACTTCACTTCAGCACCTGAATTGACATGCGGTTGACACATCCCACAAGGACAACGATAACATCATACAGCCACAACAACCACTGCTCACAGACACAATCCTGGCTGAACTCTTCCCACAGAGCTCACCACAGATAGACAGTTACGTATTAGAACTGCTCCAAGATTCAGCACCCAAGGATGACTTTCTGGAAAACAGCCAGACATTACATCATATTACATCTTCCGGTAACACTAGATCCCTTACGAAACAAAGTTTATTCAAGTGTGCTATTAGCATACTTTTTTTAAACTAAAAATAAGAAAGTATACTTTCAGTCTACTTTTTATATACTTCTCAGAAATATACTTTATGTACTTCTGAGAAATATACTTAAAGGTGACCTAGAATCTCCATTTCACAAGATGTAATATAAGTCTAAGGTGTCCCCTGAATGTGTCTGTGAAGTTTTAGCTCAAAATACCCCATAGATTTTTTATTATACCATGTTTTAACTGCCTATTTTGGGGTGGGATTAAAAATGCTTCTTTCCCTTTCGAGGGAACTGTCGACGCTGCGTAGCAACGCATTGGGAACCTTCTGCGTGATGTCGTCACTGAAGCACTCTTGTATCTAACCACTCGCGTCGTGAGACGTCAGAGACGGGTGACGTCACGGACCAGGAACTATAAAGCATACCCGGATGCAGAGCACACCAGCTTCTGTTGTCTTCAGCAAGCACTCTATGTTATCGTGTGTCTTATTTGGTGTTGTTTGTCTTATTTCAAAATATAAACAAGTCACGATCTCTTTGTCTGAGGACAAGAGTATCTCACACCAATCCATATATTTATATATAAAAAAGACACGTATTATGGCGAGAAACAGCAGTTGAATGGGAGTTGAGCATGCTCAGGTAGCTCTCGAGGGAGCTGTCTGTGTGCACTGTAAAAAGAAACTCGCTCTCAGAATACTGTGTTCCAGTGTTCCCCGCGGATCGCGTCCCGCTTGTGCTGAGGCAGAGCGACGGCTCCATTCGGGGGGTTCACAAATGGATCTGACAGAGGGGTTTGAGACGGGCGCTGCCCTTTCTCTGCCCTTACCTGTCAGGTTCAGTGCCGTTTCCCAGGTGGAAGCACGCTCTGTGGTTTCTTTCCCCGGGTTGAGGCACCGGTATTTCACATGCCAAGCTCTGAGGAGGTGGATATTGTGATATCGATCTGAGGACTCGCCACCTCACACACATCGTGTTCCAAAAGCACACGTTTATTATTCCAACATATTTCTGAAATAGGGAGTGGAGCATGCACGTCAGTTCAAAAACAAAGCAGCTGACGGTTCATTCATAAAAATGTCCCGGAGTGTAAAGAAAGAAATGCACTAGCGGAGTTTTTATCTCCAATCCTGTTGGCTTTATTCTCGAGGGAATAAAAGTCTAACGCAAGGCTTAGATCTCGCGTTTGCCGAGGCGGCGTGTGGATTAAGCCTGCAATAAAGAATATATAGCTCGAATCTCGCGTTTGCCGAGGCAGCGCGTAGATTAAGTGTGCAACAAAAAATAAAAATAAATACGGCTCGCTCGGATCTTGCGTTTGCCGAGGCTGCGCATAGGTTGCGTGCACATAATATATATTGTATATAATGTGTTTATATATATCTGGAGGGAACTGAGCAGACGGGAGTTTCCCTTTCTCTCTTTCCCTATACTTGCAAACTATTACGAGCTATAATTCTTTTTTGTATTCTAATCAGCCTGTCATTTTTGACTGTTTTGGGCTGCATTTAATTTGAGGATTAAATTAAATATTGAATACATTAAATTCTGAGGAATTTAAAGGAAAAGGGTGTCGCCACCCTTGCTCCCCCGCAGAAAGCTTGGGGACCGGGACAGGCGACACAGCTGAAGTCTTTGTGAAGTAAGACAGATCTATGGACTGTTATTATCACCAAGAAGGCTTCAAAGAGGGCAGCCCCCTCCGGAGGGGGTCCTGTGTTAGAATATCTGACACCCGTCCCTCTTTGGCGCCCTCAGGGGACCGTTATGCTAACCCTGCCACCCAGTGTGCGTCAGGGCGCAGCGGTCTCCACCGACCCTCCGAGGAGGGCCGGTCATGACTTGATTCATCTGTTTTCTGCCGGTGCGCCGCTTCAGAACGTCGAATCAAGTGCTCAAAAAACACCAGAGGCCAGTCTCGAGAGACTGGTTCCCTTAGTAGATTTTATGGCAGAATGGAAACTTTTATCATATATATCAAAATGGGTGCTGCTCGTCATAGAAAAGGGTTACAGAACGGGTCTCGCCCGCCCAGATTCAACGGGGTCTTTCCCATATTGGTGACCCCCGAGCAGTCTCTGGTTATGGAACAAGAGGTTATGACACTCTTGCGAAAAGGAGCTATAGAAAGGGTTCCTCCTCCCAGCAAGCTGTCAGGCTTCTACAGCCGCTACTTCATTGTTCCAAAGAAGGATGTGTCTCCTATCATAGATTTACATGTGCTAAATCGCTCAATACAAAAGCTCAAATTCAAGATGCTTACACTTAAACAGATTATCCCACAGATCAGGTCCGAGGACTGGTTTGTGGCGATAGACCTGAGAGATGTGTACTTTCAGGTGTCCATCCATCCTTCTCACAGGAAGTTCCTCAGGTTTGCTTTCGGGGGCGAAGCTTACCAGTACAGGGTTCTTCCGTTTGGCCTATCATTATCACCCCGCACATTCACGAAGTGTGTGGATGCAGCTCTGGCTCCGTTGAGACTCCAGGGCATCCGCATACTGAATTGCATCGACGATTGGTTGATTTTAGCTCGATCAGAGCAGGTAGCAGTTCAACATCGAGATGTTGTTCTGTCTCACATGAAAAGGCTTGGGTTGAGGCTCATTGCCAAAAAGAGTGTGCTGGTTCCGGCTCAGACCACCAATTATTTAGGTGTAGTCTGGGACTCCACCGCGATGCAGGCACATCTGTCTCCTGCTTGTGTGAGTTCCATTCTCGTGGCCGTGAAAGGGGTGAAGTTAGGCCGGTCACTCACTGTAAAGCAGTTCCAGAAACTGCTGGGTCTGATGGCAGCTGCGTCCAACGTGATACCTTTTGGCCTTCTGCACATGAGACCCTTACAGTGGTGGCTCAGGACCGGGGGGTTTTCTCCGAGGGGAAATCCCTTTCGCATGATCAAAGTCACGCGGAGATGCCTTCGTGCTCTGGTCATGTGGAAAGATCCCTGGTTCCTGTCCCAGGGACCCGTGTTGCGGACTTCTGGTCGTCGCGTAATGCTTACGACAGATGCTTCCCTCACGGGCTGGGGGGCGATCATGAGTGGTCGCCCAGCTCAGGGCTTATGGGAAGTCCATCAGTGCTCCTGGCACATAAATCGGCTGGAGATGATGGCAGTGTTCTTAGCACTAAGACACTTTCTCCCATACCTGAGAGGCCATCATGTGTTGGTCCGCACGGACAACACAGCAGTGGTCGCATATATAAACCATCAGGGGGGTTTGCGGTCCCGCCAACTATATTACTTGGCCCGTCAGATCCTCCTATGGTCCCAGGGGAAGTTGCTCTCACTGAGGGCAACTTATATCCCAGGGCATCAAAATGTGGGAGCAGACGCCCTGTCGAGGCAGGGTCCGAGGCCCGGGGAGTGGAGACTCCATCCAGAAGTGGTGGAGCTCCTGTGGAAAAACTTCGGTCGTGCAGAAGTCGACCTGTTTGCTTCGGGAGAGTCAACCCAGTGTCCGCGCTGGTACTCCCTAACGCACCCAGCACCTCTGGGGCTGGATGCGATGATACAGACGTGGCCGAGGCTACGTCTGTATGCCTTTCCCCCGTTCGCCATGCTCCCGGGAGTTCTGGAAAAAGTACGCCGGGAAGGGGCCAGCCTAATACTGGTAGCCCCTTTCTGGCCAACCAGGATATGGTTTTCGGACCTGGTGTCCCTATTAGACGGCTCCCCGATGGAGCTTCCCCTCAGACAGGATCTCCTGTCTCAAGCGGGCGGCACGATATTACATCCCCGCCCAGAAACATTGAAGCTGTGGGCCTGGCCTCTGAGGGGGCCAGGCTCATAGATGCTGGTCTCCCAACTGAGGTTGTGGACACCATTCTAAGTTCCAGAGCTCCCGCCACGAGGAAGCTGTACTCCTATAAATGGAATCTGTTCTCTACATGGTGTAGACAAAACAATACGGACCCGATCCAGTCTTCCATTAGCTCCGTGCTAAGTTTCCTCCAAGAGAAATTCTCGGAGGGTTTATCTCACTCGACCTTGAAGGTTTATGTAGCGGCCATATCGGCCTATCATGCTCCTCTGGAGGGGAATTTCTCGGTAGGTCGAGACCCCCTCGTTACACGCTTCCTCCGTGGCACACTGAGGTTGAGGCCTCCAGTGCGCACAAGGGTTCCGGCCTGGGACCTGGCCGTGGTACTAAGAGGGTTGGCTGAGGCGCCCTTTGAACCACTAGAGGAGGTTCCTGAGAGGTTCCTCACTCTGAAAACAATTTTATTATTGGCTCTTACTTCTCTGAAGAGGATAGGAGATTTACAAGCACTTTCGGTTGCTCCGTCATATCTTGAGTTTGCTCCAGGAATGGTGAAAGCATTCTTATATCCGAGACCAGGCTATGTGCCAAAGGTCCCTACCAGCGTCCCGGGTCCTATTGTGCTCCAGGCCTTTCATCCTCCTCCGTTTGAAACTTCGGATCAGGAAAAATTAAATCTGCTTTGCCCGGTAAGGGCACTAGATGCTTATGTCCACAGAGCTGCCCTGTGGCGTAAGACAGATCAATTATTTGTCTGTTATGGGTCCCCTAAGAAAGGGGGCCCAGCGTCCAAGCAGAGGATGAGCAAGTGGGTGGTTGAGGCCATCTCCCTTGCCTATGAGGCGGCCGGACAGCCTTCTCCATTGAATGTCCGTGCCCACTCTACCAGGGGTACGGCGGCATCCACAGCTCTGATGGCGGGAGTGTCCATCAGTGAGATATGTGATGCGGCGGGTTGGTCATCCCAACACACATTTACGAGATTTTACAACCTTGATGTGGGCCCCTCTCTGGGGTCATCTGTCCTGTCGAGATAACGGTGACAAGTATTTGAAGCTACGGCATAGTTGGGATTGCGTTCCCAATGCGTTGCTACGCAGCGTCGACAGTTCCCTCGAAAGGGAACGTCTCGGGTTACAGATGTAACCCTGGTTCCCTGAGAAGGGAACGAGACGCTGCGTCTCTCGCCGTACCCCCTGCATACTTGTGAGTGCTTGCTTCAGACTTATTCCAGAAGCTGGCGTGCTCTGCATCCGGGTATGCTTTATAGTTCCTGGTCCGTGACGTCACCCGTCTCTGACGTCTCACGACGCGATTGGTTAGATACAGGAGTGCTTCAGTGACGACATCACGCAGAAGGTTCCCAATGCGTTGCTACGCAGCGTCTCGTTCCCTTCTCAGGGAACCAGGGTTACATCTGTAACCCGAGACGATTTGTGTGTACACCTTTAAATGCTTGTGATCCCTGCCCCCAAGCTCGCAACTGCCTTAAACATTGCATAAACACTACAGAAGTTCACAATATAGGCTAACTCTCAAAATGGATCTTTACAAACTTTTCCTTATGCAGCATATCAGATCACGTAAGTATGGCATGTATTTTGTGGATGTTTGCTAAAGTTCGATTCTGAATGAGTTTGATAGTATGCTGCACAGCTAATGCTACACACTGTTGGAGAGATTTATTAAGAACGAAGATGCGTTTATGAATTATACAGACTACACGCATTTTCAGATTAAAATGAAAATAACAACATGGCTCTGGTCTCCGTGAATACAGTAAGAAACAATTGTAACTTTAACCACATTTAACAGTACATTAGCAACATGCTAATGAAACATTTAGAAACAATTTACAAATATCACTAAATATATCATGATGATATGGATCATGAACAGTCATTATGGATCCATCTGCCATTTTTGCTATTGTCCTTGCTTGATGGCTTCACAATAGCCTACCTGCAGAATGTCTGATAGTTCAGCTGTGTAGCTCCACGACGGTAATACTGCCTTGCCTGCCTTGAACATGGGCTGGTATATGCAAAAGTTGGGGGCGTACATATTAATGATTCCGACTGTTGCGTCACAGTCAGTGTTATGTTGAGATTCGCCTGTTTTTCAGTGGTCTTTTGCATGAACGAGATTTACATAAGAAGGAGGAAACAATGATGTTTGAGACTCACTGTATGTCATTTCCATGTACTGAACTCTTATTATTCAACTATGCCAAGGTAAATTCAATTTTCAATTCTATGGCACTTTTAAAATCGCACTTAAGTATACTTGACTTATACTGGCAGAAAAGTCTAAGTATATTTGGCCTATACTTGGACTCAAAAGTATATTTATAAAAGTACATTGTTTGAAAATATTGATTTATAAAGAAAACATATATATTCCTGAGTATCCTAATTCTGAGTATCTGAATTTTTGTGTAGACTAGTCCACTGGTAGTGTACATAGGAATTTACTTCAAATCTACTTCCCTCTTTCCTTGCCATTGACTGCATTTTCAGGCTATATATGTTAGGGGGAGCTGTTACGCATCTTCTGAAAGAATACAGAATCTCCGTATCAAAATGCAGGAAAAGAAGAAGCTGAAACAAGCGATAGAACATTATTCGCGCAAATATAAAATAAAATGATCATTAAACATAGCATATAAGCATATAAATAAAACTGCCAAACGTTATGTGGACTATGAGGACTATGAGGCTAGAATAAAAAGAAAGAGTTCAAGTACAGTATTTCAAGTGTAAAATATAATACCTAAATAGGAACATAGTAGAATACCTCAAGTGCAAAAATAATATGTAAAAAGTCAACTATAAGTGTGATGTTATGTTCACTTAAAGAAAACTTACAAGTATACTTGCACTAAACTAGTAGTTTACTGAGAGTATATTTCAAAGTGTACTTTAATATACTAAAAATGTACTACTAGTATTAAAATAGTAAATGACTAGTATACTTGTAAGTTCACTTGTTGGACAGATGCAGTACAAATGAGAAACAAAGTTGTGAACTAGTTGTGTACTTAAAGTTTACTACTGTTACACTTATAGTACACTTAAGGCTGGTTCACACTGTGTGATTTTGGCCACAATTTGGTCGTCTGAGACAAATTTTGCAAATCCTAAAAGATTCCTATAATCCTAGCCTAAAATCTGTAGTCTTTGATCGCTAGTTTGACATGTTCACAGACAGCCAGTTAATGACCGTTGCGATCAAATTTGATCTCTGACGAAATCCTGAGATGTCTTTGTTAGCCACCATTTTTAGTCCCGCGTCTAATGCAGCTCACAGTCATCGAACGTGTATGGGTTGATGATGTAAAACTCCTGAAAAGTTTTCATGTGCGCATCCCTTTTTAACGCGTCTTGACTGTCGTACAGTCTGACGTAAATGACAGCCAAGATCCCACAGTGTGACATGAGGATCATGTTCGTACAGTCTGACAAGCAACCATCGTAAAGGAATATTATAAATCGCACAGTGTGCACCCGGCTTTAACGTAGACTTCAATTGGGCCAATTTAATTCAAATTAAAGCGGTATTAAAATAGTACACTTACAAGTTAACTACTAGTACATTGATACTAGTATACTTACTACATAAAGTATACTTAAAAAATATACTTGAACATTACTTAAGTATACTTGATAAAATGAACTTAAAGGATACTTCTTTTTCGTAAGGGGAGCCACAGCCCCTCTCACTGGAAACTTTTAAACATATGCTCACCAAAAAATAAATCACTTCTAGTCGACGAGTTAACCACAAACAACCTGGATTTTATGCTTCTAAATGAAACATGGCTAGAAGACAGCTGCAGTGCAACAGTCCTCAATGAAACAGCCCCTCACAACTTTACTTTTATGAGTGTCTGCAGAGCTGTTAGGAGAGGTGTTGGTATAGCTGCTCATTTGGTGATTACTTGTCTTTCACATATCAGGGTATTGTGTTAAAAGGTGCCCCACACATTCTACTTATCGTTATTTACAGGCCTCCAAAATACTCTCCAGCCTTTGAAAGGACATTACAGAACTGTTATTAACAATTTTCTCAGAGTTTGACTGTTTTGGAATTTGTGGGGACCTTAATATCCACATAGATATGCAGAAATCAATATGGCAAAAGAAATCATAACTGAATACTTTTGATCTGACTTAGCAGTTGCACTGGGGTCAGACAGATCAGACCACAACCTCACAAAGTAGTTATTATGTCTGATTTTGAAGCAATCGATGGTAAAATTTAGTAAGAAACAGTAAGGCACCTTAAAACTGTTTAACTGTTTAGAAGCAGATCTCCTAGATATGGTAAACGCCTCACTTCTTTCTGGGACTTTTCCAAACTCCCTGAAAACTGCAGCCCCTCCTGAAAAAAAATTGCAATCTGGACAACACCATATACAACTTACAGACCAATCTCAAATCTTCCTTTCATAGGCAAGATCATTGAAAAAGTTGTTTCAATCAGCTGAACAAATTCTTAAGACTGAATGGATACTTCAACAACTTTCAATCTGGTTTCCGACCTCATCACAGCATAGAGACAGTGCTCATAAAGATAATAAATGCAAAATATCAAAAGGCAAAATATCAGTGCTGGTACTACTTGATCTCAGCATCAATTTTTTCAACATACACTAACTTTGGCCTGAGTGTTGGGAACATTTGGCTTTCAAAATATAAATATTAATCCAAATGCACAACAAAAGAATTTTAGAATTTTTACACATTTAAAATCTTATGTTCAAGCAAAATGGAAAATTTAAAAACTGAACAATCTTAATCTATTGTTTTAAACTATGTTTTAAAATAAACTCTGTAATAACACAGCTCTAGCCATGAGAATAGCCTTAGCTGCTGACATGGCTTAAACCTTTAATTACCTATCTCCCTATCATCCTATTTTCCAGAGTCAACCGATGGAAATGACATCTCTATTGATCCAGTCCCAGCTCTGAGCTTGATTAAAGCACAAGTATCTTCATCAATATGTTGGAAATTTATGTATGCTATATGGCCATACAACCAATAATAATCCAGTAATCAGGTTGAGATCTGAGAAATTTGGAGATCAGGACAACACCCTTAACCCTTCAGTTATGTTCCCCAAACTATTCCTGAACAATGTGACAATGTGTGCAGTGTGGCAAGGTACAATATCCTGCTGAAAGGGGCCACTGCCATAAAGGGGTGTACCTGGTTTGCAACAATGTTTACAAGGTGGCATGTGTCAAATTGATGACATGAAAAGTGTAGTGATTTTATTATCGCCCATCCAAGTACGCTAAGTAAAATAGGGATTGGTACTCACGTCACCGCTGACGTGATTTTTGGATCATACGTCACTTAAGGTGTTGTTATGAGTACATCAGATGACCACTTCCCCCCTTCCCTAGTTCAGGGCACCAGTCAAGGTCTTTTTACCTTGGCAGTATAAGAACATTTCCAACAGGAAGCTGTTCAATCATTTAGAATGAATGTAAAGTGGAGAGAGTTGGTCAGTGATTTATCTGAAAGATTGGTGAGATTGCTAACTTTTAAAGCCTCATCTATTTTATCAGCACAAGGAAGACACAAGTGTAATAAAATAAATTTTATGAACAAAAGATAAACAAAAATAACTAACACAACTACTAAATGGATACCATGAATGATAAAGAAATAAAGTGCATAAGAGGCATAAAATACAAGTAATTAAGTTGAGTGTGGCGATGGAAGAGTTACCTTATCTTATGGAAAGATAAACTGTTTCTCTGAAAATAATAAGGTGGAGAACCTCATTATGCACCAAACAAATAAACGAAAGATTATTTGTTATTAACTAACCTCAGCTATATTACATCGAATGTGAATTAGGAAATCATATACTGATAATATACAATAATATCAAGGTATCTGGAAAGAGGTTTGGTTAAGTGATATTTACGTTCCACAAGGTTGAATCCAATGACGGTGACGTCTTCCACTGGTTGTGCTCAGTGACAATGCAGTGGGGAGAGGAGCCGGAATCTGTTTCAACAGTCTTCTTGAACACGAAGCTTTGTGGGATGTTGATCTCCTGGAGCACCAAAGGGTCCTAAAATCTGGAACACGCAGATGAGGCCCTGGCATAGGTGCAGAAGGTCCTTAACAATCTGGAACACGCAAACGAAGGTACCTTCAAGTGAAGGTTTGCTCTCCTGAGTTTAATCTTGTTGCAAGTGTCTCTATGTGTCTTCTGCCTCTCTGGGCATGTGGGAAAGACAATGAAGGTGGACTCATCAGAGAACAATACATGTTTTGCATTGTCCACAGCCCAAGATTTGCTCTGTTTGCACCATTAAAACCAACATTTGGCATTGGTACGAGTGACCAAATATTTGGCTATAGCAGCCCGACCATAAATATCTGTGGAGCTCCCTATGAACAGTTTTGGTGGAAACAGGAGAGTCGAGGTGTGCATTTAATTCTGCAGTGAGTTGGGCAGCTGTGGTTTTATGTTTTTTTTTAATACAATCCGGGTTAGTATCTGGACATCCCTTTTAGACAGTTTCCTCTTGCATCGATAGTAACTCCTGTTGGATGTGGTTCATCCTACTTGGTGGTATGCCAACATTACACTGGATACCATAGCTCTTGATACACCACAAAGACTTGTTTTCTTGGTCACAGATGTGTCAGTGAGATGCGCAACAACATTTTGTCCTCTTTAGAACTCTATTATGTCTCTATCATGTCCATTATCAAGTCAGTCAGTTAAGTCATCTTCATTTATATAACGCTTTTCACAATACAGATTGTTTCAAAGCAGCTTCACAGTGATAATAGGAAAATTAATTGACAGATTGTTTTGGCTTTACAGCAGCTCTAAGAAAATATTATTATCGAGCTAAAGTAGGTTTTTGATTGAATCACTTTTGTTGTAAAAATTAATTATTAACTTAGGGGCCGCTTAAATGACACCGTTCCTACTGAAAACCGAAGACCTTTAATGCATTCTTGCCGTTCATTTACATGTTTAGTCTATAGGTTTGCGCGTTTGAATGTGTATGTGCGCAGATGCTTGGTTTTTTACAGAGTGATATTGCCAAATTACTTGTCTGGTCCATATAATACAGAAAAGACATAAACGCCATTCTTCTTATGATGATCTGAGTACATCAGGTGTTATGGGAAGTGTTCCCGGTTCCGGCTGACCTATTTTATGCAGCCTAACAATTTGATTTGAATTATAGAGGTAGATAATGTGTTATGCGTATGCCAGGTTAAAGAGATGTGTTTTTAGTCTAGATTTAAACTGACAGAGTGTGTCTGCTTCCCGAACAATGCTAGGAAGACTGTTCCAAAGTTTAGGTGCTAAAAAGGAAAATGATCTACCGCTTGCGGTTTATTTTGATATTCTAGGTCAGGGGTGTCCAAACTTTTTTCAAAGGGGGCCAGATTCGATGTTGTGGACACATCTGGGGGGCCGGTTCCTTTTATGTTATATAATATATATGTGACCCGTCACGGAAACCAGGGACACAAGTCGGCAGCACAACTCTCGAGCAAAATGAGAAAGAAGCGTTTTTTTTCAAAATTGGTGATTTTCGTTTTTTTGCAGAATCTGTTAGTTGAGATCATGAAGAAGCCTCTCCATGTTTGAGATAGCAGTATTGGTATATTTAAAAGCGTACATTTTGAGGTTGAAATCGGCTTGTTTTTCGGAGATTCTAGCACGCAGTAGGGGCGTGTCATTGTCTGTGTGTATTTCCATACTGGGTAACGCGCCGGCGCGTTTTGCAGGATTGTTTTCACATTGCAGCAAAACAGACTTAAAATACTCATTTTTTGTCATAGAGACATAAGTAATATGTCAATTGAAACTATAGAATGTCTTCTTTTATTTGTGTACACTCAGAGTAAAAACAAAATGTTGTGCTTTTTGTAAAATAAAGAAAACTAACATGATGCGTGATCTCTCGTCTCCCTCTGAACGAAGTCCAATCTGATAGTTCTCAGAAAATTAACTGTAACTTAGTGAATACTAATCACAAAAAAAATACACTTATGTCTAAAGACACGTTGAAATGTCAAGTTTTAAATCGTGTAAGTCAAATCGAAAACAAATATTCACTGTTTATGTAATCTGTATAAAAAAGAGAGCCATGTCAGAAGTCCGTGATTCAGCTCATTATCCGCTAATGCTTTCCTGTAGCTCAGTGGTTAGAGCATGGCACTAGCAATGCCAAGGTCATGGGTTCGATCCCAGGGATTGCACATACTCAGATACAAATGTATAGTATAATGCAATGTAAGTCGCTTTGGATAAAAGCGTTTGCCAAATGCATAAATGTAAAATGTAAAATGTAATGCGGCCACGCCCACGGAGCCAGCGCTATTCAGACGCAAATTCAGTCAATACATGCAGACATCGTCTCTCAATCGTGTATTTATTGTCTTGAAAAGTGTTTTGAATAGCCATATTTAGCGATCTCTGGCCTCAGTTAGTTCAGTTCAGTTAGTTCCTGGATTGCCTATTCTTCTTTAGCAGGCATTTGTGGACTAAATGTGCACAGAGCGCCCTCCGGCTGCAAGTATTGAAAACACAGAATCCAGCACTCATAGTGATGGCAATAAATATTGAATAAATATTACTCCTCTGTATAGAAAATTGACATAAACATATGAGAATCCATCAATATTTCTCCAAATGTACATGCTTTTAAGCTAAAAGCCTATATGAAATGCCATAGAGGTAACATTGTTCAGACACTTTGCATCACAGAAATAGAAGTATATAATACCATTATTTTCAATTGTAATAATATTTCACAGTATTGCTGTTTTTTCTGTATGTTTGATATACACCATCACAGAGGGTTTTTTCACAGCCTACCTGACTGAAAGGCCTCATTATTATGCAAGTCATTTCAGGTCATTATTATGTGATTCTTTTGTCTTCTCAGGTGAGAAAATTTCATTTCATGATTATAGTGACCAAAATGATCACGGTTATCACAGAATCCTGTTCAAAAAGTCATAATGCTACACAATGAAATCCATTCACCAAGTTTTATGTAGAAAACCAGCAAATAACAAATAAAATTAGCATCAATATGTACTTTTTCGTTATATAAACATTAAAATAATAACATTAAAAATGATGGCCAGATTTTAAAGGAGTGTCTTGCAACATGTTATCTCTAAATCATTTTTATAAAAGTCAAAAAAGATCAATTACAGACATTTACAATGCACATTATCCTTTATTATTAATAGAATGCGGTCCATGCAGCTTTACAGAGGGATGCTTTACAGGGGGTATGGCTTATCTAAATGAGATGTAAATGAGCCCTATTGTCACTCCCAGCAGGTGAGAACAGGTGAGAACTGCAGAAACTTTAAAGGCGTTTTTCTCCCTATAGAGCTTTCTTAAGTGCCTACCTTCAAATGGCCACAACTTCTCCAAATATTATCAGATTTCCATGTGTTACACATCGTTGGAAAGCTTGGAGACTACACTTTCAGAATCTGAATAACTCAAAATGCCCCAGAACCGACTTGTGTCCCTACTTTCCATGACTGGTCACATATATATATATATATACATACATACAGTATATACATATTTATATTACATGTTTTGTTTCTTGAAAACATGACAGATTTGACAAAAGCTTGAGCTGACAGTAGAGTAGCTTAAGATTGGACAGAGATGTAAATTTATTGCACAAACAATATCTGTAAAACTTGTAACAACCTCGTTTTTAAAGGGTGAAATATTATTACTGAGTTAGAACACTACTTTTATTTAAATTAAAAAGTACTCCAATTAGATCACCGCAGGTAAAACCACACATGGCACCTCACTAAAAAAGTAAAAATATTGTTTCTATATTTAGAATGGCTTTATGGTATTTAGTCTATAAACACATTTAATATAAATATGAATGCACAAAACTGCAAGTTTGTGACAAATAATTTGTCTGTAATTTGGCCTTTATTACTCATTTAATACATGTCTACATTAAAAATTCAGGCAAATAGACGAGGAAGAAGAAGGTAATCCAAAACGTAGTTTTTTTTGTGAACACACAGAAGAACAGGTAGCAACACACACCTTGACATAAACAATACCGGACAACTAACTCAAGTCAAGTCAAGTCAAGTCACCTTTATTTATATAGCGCTTTTTACAATGCAGATTGTGTCAAAGCAGCTTTACATTGATAACTGGTACATAATTTTGGCTGCACAGCAGCTCTTAAAGAATAGTGTCAATGCAGGCAGATCAGAAGCACTGTTGATTAAATGTCAAGAATACTGTTGAATATCAAATGTCAAGTCAAATGTCAAGTGTCCCCAACTAAGCAAGCCAAAGGCGACAGCGGCAAGGAACCCAAACTCCATCAGGTGACATCAGGTGGCAAACAGGTGGCAAACAAGTGGCAAATAGGTGTTAAAATGGAGAAAAAAAAACCCTGGGAGAAACCAGGCTTAGTCGGGGGGCCAGTTCTCCTCTGGCGAACAGTGCTTTGTTACGAATCAGGTTGCTATCATAAGTCTGATAGGATCGCACCAATCAAAGTGTTTATTTCAGTTCCATCCAGTTGAGGATCGTATTCATCACGCCGGTATGGACGGTTTGTTGAGGAACTGTGCTACTGGCTGTCGTGTCGATGAGGCCTTCACGATGGATGATCTAGTTGACTCGATCTCTGCTGATACTTCAGGGCTGCGTTGTGGTCATGTCCAGTTGAGGATCGTATTCATCACGCCGGTATGGACGGTTTGTTGAGGAACTGTGCTACTGGCTGTCGTGTCGATGAGGCCTTCACAATGGATGATCTAGTTGACTCGATCTCTGCTGATACTTCAGGGCTGCGTTGTGGTCATGTCCAGTTGAGGATCGTATTCATCACGCCGGTATGGACGGTTTGTTGAGGAACTGTGCTACTGGCTGTCGTGTCGATGAGGCCTTCACAATGGATGATCTAGTCGACTCGATCTCTGCTGATACTTCAGGGCTGCGTTGTGGTCGTGTCATGGCTCCGGTCCTTGGTCTCAGCTGAATACGGCCCGGATCCGGTTGACTACGGTAAACCTCGGGATAAACAGAAAGACTAATATTAGCGTAGATGCCATTCTTTTTCAGATGTAACGAGTACATCTGGTGTTATAGAAAGTGTTCCTGGTTCCGGCTGACCTATTTTATGCAGCCTAATAATCCTTTAACGGATTTGAAAATATAAATTGATAATGTGTTATGTGTATGCCAGGTTAAAGAGATACGTTTTTAGTCTAGATTTAAACTGACAGAGTGTGTCTGCATCCCGAACAATGCTAGGAAGATTGTTCCAGAGTTTAGGTGCCAAATAGGAGAAGGATCTACCGCCTGCGGTTGATTTTGATATTCTAGGTATTATCAGCTGGCCTGAATTCTGAGATCGCAATAAACGTGAAGGACTATAATGCATTAAGAGCTCGCTTAGGTACTGGGGAGCTAAACCATTTAGTGCTTTGTAAGTAATTAGCAAGATTTTAAAATCTATACGATGTTTAACAGGAAGCCAATGCAGTGATGACAGAACTGGGCTAATATGGTCATACTTCCTAGTTCTAGTAAGAACTCTAGCTGCTGCATTTTGTACGAGCTGTAGTTTATTTATCAAGCGGGAGGAACAACCACCCAGTAGAGCGTTACAGTAATCTAGCCTTGAGGTCATGAACGCATGAACTAACTGTTCTGCATTTTTCATTGAGAGCATATGTCGTAGTTTAGATATATTTTTAAGATGGAAGAATGCGGTTTTACAGATGCTAGTAACATGGCCTTCAAATGAAAGATTGGTATCAAAGAGCACACCCAGGTTCCTAACTGACGACGAAGACTTAACAGAGCAGCCATCAAGTGTTAGACAGTATTCTAGGTTATTGCGTGAAGAAGTTTTCGGTCCAAAAATTAGAATCTCTGTTTTTTCTGAATTTAGTAGTAGGAAATTACTGGTCATCCAGTTTTTTATATCAGCTATACATTCTGTTAATTTAGCGAATTGGTAAGTTTCGTCAGGGCGCGAAGAGATATAGAGCTGAGTATCATCAGCGTAACAATGAAAACTAACGCCATGCTTCCTAATGATATCTCCCAAGGGTAGCATGTACAGAGTGAAAAGCAACGGTCCTAGTACTGAGCCTTGCGGTACTCCATATTTAACTTGTGATTGATATGACATCTCATCGTTTACTACTACAAACTGATAACGGTCAGATAAGTATGATTTGAACCATGCCAATGCAATTCCACTAATGCCAACATAGTTTTCGAGTCTATTTAGAAGAATATTGTGATCAATAGTGTCAAATGCAGCACTAAGATCCAGTAACACTAATAGAGAGATACAACCACGATCTGATGATAAGAGCAAATCATTAGTAACTCTAATGAGAGCAGTCTCAGTACTATGGTACGGTCTAAATCCTGACTGGAAATCCTCACAGATACTATTTCTTTCTAAAAAGGAACATAGTTGTGATGAAACTGCCTTTTCTAGTATTTTTGACAGAAAAGTGAGATTTGAAATCGGCCTGTAATTGACTAATTCTCTAGGATCAAGTTGTGGTTTTTTAATAAGAGGTTTAATAACAGCCAGCTTAAAAGTTTTTGGTACGTATCCTAGTGATAAAGATGAATTAACAATATTAAGAAGAGGATCTATGACCTCTGGAAGCATCTCTTTCAATAGCTTAGTCGGTATAGGGTCTAACATACATGTGGATGATTTTGATGATTTAACAAGTTTAGACAATTCTTCCTCTCCTAAAGCAGTAAATGAATTGAATTTTTCTTCAGGGACACTACAATGCACTGTCTGACACAATACTGTAGTAGACGGTTGCATGGTTATAATTTTTTCTCTAATATTATCAATCTTGCAAGTAAAGAAGTTCATAAAGTCATTACTGCTGTGCTCTTTGGAAACATCAGAAGTTGAAGCTTTATTTCTTGTTAATTTAGCCACTGTATCAAATAAATACCTAGGGTTGTGTTTATTTTCTTCTAAAAGTTTTGAAAAATAGGCAGATCTAGCAGTTTTTAAGGCCTTTCTGTACTCAATCATTCTCTCTCTCCACGAAATGCGAAATACTTCTAGTTTTGTTTTCTTCCAGCTGCGCTCCATTTTTCTAGCTGCTGTTTTTAGGGCCCGAGTGTGCTCATTGTACCATGGCGTTGGATTAATTTCCTTAATCTTTTTTAAACGCAAAGGAGCAACTGAGTCTAATGTGCTGGAAAAGACAGAGGCAATAGTTTCTGTTGCAACATCGAGGTCTTCTAAGCTGTCTGGTATGCTAAGGCGATGAAACTGATCAGGAAGATTATTTATAAAGCGATCTTTAGTGGTAGAAGTGATGGTTCTACCATATTTATGGCAGGGAGGCAGTTTAGCCGCTTTAACTAAATGTAGTATACACGAGACTAGATAATGATCTGAGATGTCGTCACTCTGCTGCAGAATTTCAACGGCATCAATATCGATTCCATGTGACAATATTAGATCTAAAGTATGATTACGACAATGAGTGGGTCCTGACACGTGTTGTCTAACACCAATAGAGTTTAGAATGTCTGTAAATGCCAATCCCAATGAGTCTTTTTTATTATCTACATGGATATTAAAATCACCAACAACAAGGACTTTATCTGCAGCTAGTACTAATTCTGATAGAAAATCGGCAATTTCTTTGATAAAGTCTGTATGGTGTCCTGGTGGCCTGTATACAGTAGCCAGCACAAATGTCAACTTACATAATGTTACGTAAAGCACCATCACTTCGAAGGAATTATATTTGAAAGACTTCTGGCTGATACTGTAAATATTACTATAAATTACAGCAACACCTCCCCCTTTGCCTTTCTGTCGAGGATTGTGTCGATAATCATAACCTTGAGGGCTAGACTCATTTAAAGTAATGTAATCGTCCGGTTTTAGCCAGGTTTCTGTCAAACACAGCACATCTAGATTATTGTCTGTGATAATATCGTTCACAATAAGTGCTTTTGAAGAAAGTGATCTAATATTTAACAACCCAAGCTTTATCATTTGTTTATCATTATTATCTCTATTTTTTATTTGTTGAACATCAATTAAATTTTTACCATTAAATGGGTTTGGAAGTTTTTTGTTTTTACTAATTCGGGGTACAGACACAGTCTCTATGTGATAATATCTAGGTGCGAGAGTTTCTATGTGTTGGGAATTATCTGACTTCTGTAACGTGAGGCAGCTAGCAGACGGTCGGTTTAGCCAGTCTGTCTGCTTCCTGTCCTGGGCCCCAGTTTGTCATGTTTCAGCTCTAAGACTATGTGCCATATTACTAGAGAGAAGAGCAGCACCATCCCGAGAGGGATGAATACCATTTCTTTTCAACAGGTCAGGTCTGCCCCAAAAACTTTTCCAATTGTCTATGAACCCTATATTATTCTGCAGACACCACTTAGACAGCCAGCCATTGAGTGATGATAAGTATCTCATCACTCCGAAGAACAGGAAGAGGACCAGAGCAAATTACAGTGTCTGACATCATACTATTATGTTGTGTGGATTGCAATATTTTATGTACAGCTGAGCTTTTTCTCTGCTAATTCAACCTTCACACACTGCTCTTACTGATGGAATGTATGATGAGTGAAGATTGGCCACCAGGCCGCATATATACAGTATAGGTGTGAAACCTCAGACACTATTTTGGCCAGTGTTTCAGTCTCATTATCCAACCCCTGTACTTCATAGAAAGTCTCAACTTACTTTGTCCAACACTGTTTAACAGTAAAATGTACACATGACTGTATTTCAGGTAAGGTCGAACAGTCTAGGAAGAGAATTTGTTACTTCTCCTCTCACGGTCACTACAGAAAACATTACCTCAGCCACCACAACTCAGGTGACCAAGGTAGGAGACTTCTCACCTTGAGTTTAACCCTCTTGAGTCTGAGGCTGATTTGGGGCCTGGAGAAGTTTTGACATGCCCTGACATTTGTGCTTTTTTCAGTTGTTCATAAACATATTAATGGAAAAAGTGTCATTACATTGTATTCAGCACAAACTAGGCTACCATAATATGTGAGATACATGTATGTACATGTTTGTATTTTTGAAGAAATAACATTTATGCGTGGTTATTGAAAAAACTAAAAACTTAAGTCACTGAAATAAGGCCAAAAAATATATATTATATATGTGTTCACAAGACTTCTGGGTATTGGAGATTGTAGACTAGAGTTTTTGCTTCAAAATTTTGTAAAAATTATCCTGCGTACTCCTTCATATAAAACAATAGAGAGATTTCAATTTTGTAAGACACTTTTTGTCAAGAAACAGTATGCGTGGAGGCGTGAATCATCATGGATGGGTGATTTACACCTGAGAAGACAAAAGAATCGCATAATGAGCTCTAATGACTTGCATATTAATGGGGCTTTCAGTCAGGTAGGCTGTGAAAAACCCTCTGTGATCATGTCTCAAGCTCATCATGGTGTATATCAAACATACAGAAAAAACAGCAATACTGTGAAATATTATTACAATTTAAAATAATGGTATTCTATTATATACTTTAAAATATAATGTATTTCTGTGATGCAAAGTGTCTGAACAATTATGTTACCTCTAT
>RJVU01006614.1:6354728-6377484 GCA_003731715.1 Anabarilius grahami
GAAGGAGTGGCTTCACAACAACTCTGTGACTGTTCTTGAATGGCCCAGCCAGAGCCCTGACTTAAACCCAATTGAGCATCTCTGGAGAGACCTAAAAATGGCTGTCCACCAACGTTTACCATCCAACCTGACAGAACTGGAGAGGATCTGCAAGGAGGAATGGCAGAGGATCCCCAAATCCAGGTGTGAAAAATTTTTCCCAAAAAGACTCATGGCTGTATTAGATCAAAAGGGTGCTTCTACTAAATACTGAGCAAAGGGTGTGAATACTTAGGACCATGTGATATTTCATATGTGGAAAAACGAGTGCAATACTGTGAACTAGTGCATATGTTCATCCTAATTTACATGTGTTTTTATGCATAGATTCATATGCTTTTATTCAAAGCCATTACAAATGAGGAACATCGCAAGCAATTTGTCAGAGCCAAGAATTTCTATTGTACACAATCCCAGAATTAGTAAAAACTAGCCGAGGTGAAGAGCAGAAAAGATGCGTAACAGCAGTTCTGGTAGATATTTGGGGAAACATTCATGCATGCCAAAATTGCGTGCAAATGTCGAATGACAGAGTAGAGATCAATATAATTACACAATGCATGTATGCAAAAGCATCCATTTTCTTAATAATAATAATAACTGTATGAACCCAACGGCCCCTCAGGCTGATTTTACAGTTCTTCATCATGAGCTCTAGGCCTGTAGTTTGTCCTGTTTTCCACTCCATCTGGATCAGCTCGATCATTGATCATTTCCCTGTTGTTTTGTGTGTATTTGAATAATGTAAATCAGAACTTGAGCTCCACAGGAGTCCAGCGGGCCATCAGCGTCATGAGACTTTCAATAAGGGTCCTAATTATATGAGCGTCCTTAAAATTGAGGCACCAAAAACTTCAACCTCCACATCAGTGAAGAAGCAGACAGAAGATCTGATCTGATTTATATAGAGTGCAAAACAACACCATTATTCTCAATCAATTGCTTTGCAACATTCCTCATGGCCAATCAGATCCTAGCAAAAGAGAGAGGTTTGATTTGGTGTGATGATTGGCGAGATGGAAATACTGTGTATTTATCAAGCCTCCAACTGCATGCACACACACAGGGTTTTCATGTTTTATGGGGACATTTCAAAGACTTGATTTACTAGATTTTATACTGTAAAAAATCTGCATACTCTCTCCCCTAATCCTAACCCTAAACCTACCCATCACAGAACATTTTCTGCATTCTTACATTTTCATAAAAACATCACTTAGTATTATTTATAAGCAAAAATTGTCCCCACAAGGTCAAGGATTTCAGATATTGCCATATGTAGGATTTACCTGAACCACACACACAAACACTTCTTCACTTTGGTAGTCCATCGTATCTGATGATGACATTCCTCCTCATTTGCGGTGTTCTCTTTGATGACTGTAGAGTGATCAATCCTTGATCCTCAAATTTGATTGCATGTTGTAAATTGTTTGTCTCTAGAGTCTTTTTGTTGTTTCCTTTTATTCAACACAAACTCATTGGAAAAATGTACCCACGTCAACATTTTTGCAAAATGCTAAATACCAAAACGTACATATCACTGCAGTTTCTAACAAAAAATAACACTAGAGGCAGTAAAACAGCAAGCACTTTTAATCGTTTTCACACACAATTATGATTACGGGGCCAGATTATGGATTAATAAGAACTTGTTTTCACGCGGCTCCTTGAACAACAATGGTATGACCTCAAAACACTTTTTACCATAGTGCATGATTTGTAAACAGATATATTTTTGAGTTTGCATCACTTAACCAGCTCCAGATGTACAGTTTTACTGATGTAATAAGCTTGCTCGGTAGCTCAGCTGGCACAGAATTGTACTTGCGATGCGAAGAGCTCAGGTACGAATTCCAAGAAAAACAAGTCACGTTAAAAAAGCTCAAAGACAAGGGTTCAAAAACAAGCTAAAATGCCATTACAATTGCGTTTTTATGTCACATTTGCTTTTGTTAACACTATCTGGTAGGTTTAGGCTTTAGTGTAGGTGACCCTGATGGATTTTTTGCCGCAATTAATTTTTTTGCCATGGCAGATTGATTTTGAGGTAGCCTAATAACATGCCCAAGCCAGCATAGTTCATGTTCAGTGAACATTGCATCCATGCTCTTGAGGTTTGTCTTAGAAATCACTTCAGAATGTGGTACATGGTCATAGCATGTGATCCCCAAGATCCGCGATGCAATCTTAGGTGGTGGCTGTATATGACCCAGGCTTCACAACTGTAAAGAAGAGTGGTGATGCAGAGAGCTTTATAGATGGTAACTTATTTCGTAATTGAGATTGCAGTCCTATGACACAATGCTGCCTAGATACTTAAAGGATGGTACTACTGTAAGTAGTTGTTGTTCTATGGTAAAAACAGGCATAGTTGGTGGAGGGCTGAGCATCCATTGGTTATCACTTCAGTTTTAGTGGCATTAACCTACAATCTGCTGTAGGTCTTCACAGAAGCGGCAAGGATAATTTGCAGGTCTTCTGGGGTATGTGCCACAACCACGCAGTCATCAGCATACTGCAGCTCCAGGACCTACATTGCTGAGACCTTGGTGGCGGCCTGGAACCTTCGAATATTAAAGAGGTTTGGGATTCAACAGTGATCCCATTGCTGCTTTGAAGTTGATCATATAGAAGCTTTGTGGCACATAGGAGGTAAAAGTTAAAAAAAAGTACAGGTGCCAGCACACATCCTCGTCTTACCCCAGTGCATACTCTAAAAGACTCCTGACCACCTATGGTCACGAGCCACCATCCCTTTTTCATGATCCCAGCCTGTGTTCCTCTGGTCTTGTGTGGACTTTTATATAAATTTCCTGTTCTGTGCCATGTTTTGTAGTCCTTTGTACTGTAATTTTTCTTGTCGATTAGTTCTTTGATTGTTCCCAGGAGTGTCTTGTTTGCCTATTACCCCTTGTGTATTTAAAGCCCAGTGTTTCTTGCCGAGTCTTGTCATTCATGGCTGTATGTTTGGTGAGCTCATTCTGTTTCCTGGTTCTCTGGTCTCCGTGTTGGATTTGTTTATGTTTATTCTGTCCATAAACTCACTGCATATAGATCTAGTTCACCCTGCGTAACAGAAGATCCAATCAAACATGGACCCAGAAGTGAGGATTATGTGTCTCCGTCAAGGAGATCACTGCCTGGAGGACTATGTGACAGACTTTATCCAAAGGGGGGAACTATCTGATCCGCTCAGCTCAATTATGCACAAAATCTTACTTATCTGACCATTATCAGTTTGTAGAAGTAAACGAAGGGATGTCATATCGATCACAAGTTCAATATGGAGTACCGCAAGGCTCAGTACTAGGACCGTTGCTTTTCACTCTGTACATGCTACCCTTGGGAGATATCATTAGGAAGCATGGCGTTAGTTTTCACTGTTACGCTGATGATACTCAGCTCTATATTTCTTCGCGCCCTGACAAAACTTACCAATTCACAAAGTAAACGGAATGCATAGCTGATATAAAAAAAAATTGGATAAGCAGTACTTTCTTACTACTAAATTCAGAAAAAAAAGAGATTCTAATTTTTGGACCAAAAACTTCTTCACGCAATAACCTAGAATACTGTCTAACACTTGATGGCTGCTCTGTTAAGTCTTCGTCATCAGTTAGGAATCTGGGTGTGCTCTTTGATACCAGTCTTTCATTTGAAGGCCATGTTAATAGCATCTGTAAAACCGCATTCTTCCATCTTAAAAATATATCTAAACTACGACATGCAACTACGAAAAATGCAGAACAGCTAGTTCATGCGTTCATGACCTCAAGGCTAGATTACTGTAATGCTCTACTGGGTGGTTGTTCCTCCCGCTTGATAAATAAACTACAGCTCGTACAAAATGCAGCAGCTAGAGTTCTTACTAGAACTAGGAAGTATGACCTTATTAACCCAGTTTTGTCATCACTGCATTGGCTTCCTGTTAAACATCGTATAGATTTTAAAATATTGCTAATTACTTACAAAGCACTAAATGGTTTATCTCCCCAGCACCTAAGCGAGCTCTTAAAGCATTATAGTCCTTCACGTCTATTGCGATCTCAGAATTCAGGCCATCTGATAAAACCTAGAATATCAAAATCAACCGAAGGCGGCAGATCCTTCTCCTATTTGGCACCTAAACTCTGGAACAATCTTCCTAGCTGTAATGGGTCAACAGCGTGAGGATCCATGTGCAGCGTGTTTATTAAAAGTAGATAATACAGTACAAACAGGGGCAGAGCAGAATCGTAGACAGGGACAGACTTGGGTCGAGACAGGCGGCAAGTTATCAGGGTCATATAACAGGCAGGGTTCGTGGCAGGCGGCAAGCAAGCAGAGTCCAGGAAACAGGCAGAGATCAGGGTCGGCAGCAAAGGTTCACAGAGAATAAACAGTCCAAACGGTAACAGAGAAACAGTCCAACAATGAAACGCTCAGAAATGATCACCTAGGCAAATCAAGACTTCGCGGTGCATGTATGCGTGTGTGAGTGTTATATGGAGTGTGTGTAATGACATGCAGGTGTGTGCGCAATCAGTCCCAGGAATGAGGGCCCTTGGGAAATGTAGTCCAGAATGGAAAGAGTCAATATTCCGGTGACGGCTCCCTCCGGCGGCCGGGATGAGGAGCCGCGGGAGCCGTATTTGTTACACTAGCATTGTTCGGGAAGCAGACACACTCTGTCAGTTTAAATCTAGACTAAAAACGCATCTCTTTAACCTGGCATACACATAACACATTATCAATTTATGTTTTCAAATCCGTTAAAGGATTGTTAGGCTGCATAAATTAGGTCTGCCAGAACCGGGAACACTTCCTATAACACCAGATGTACTCGTTACATCAGAAGAAGAATGGCATCTACGCTAATATTAGTTTCTCTCTTTATCCCGAGGTTTACCGTAGTCAGCCGGATCTGGGCCGTATCCAGGTGAGATTGAGGACCTACGCCTTGACACAACCACAACGCAGCCCTGAAGAATCAGCAGAGATCGTGTCAACTAGATCATCCACTGTGAAGGCCTCATCGACACGACAAGCAGTGGTACAGTTCCTCAACAAACCGTCCATACCGGCGTGATGAATACGATCCTCAACTGGATGGAACTGGGATAAATACTTTGACTGTTGCGATCCCATCGGACTTATGATAGTTGCCTGAATCATAATAAAGCACTGTTCGCCAGAGGAGATGACTTGACTTGCAGTTGCACTCCCTGTTACAGCGATGGCCATTTGGTGTGTTTGGGCCGCACACAGCTCTCCAACCCATGAGTCTGCTCCAGAGCCCGCTCCAGTCCATGAGTTTCCTGTCTGCATTCAGAAATCATTATGCACTTAACAGAGTAGCACAGCCTGTCTTTGCTAGGGGAATACGGAGGATCATCAACCTCTCAACAGGATACTGTTCTTGATTTCCATTCCCACACCATGCTGATGCATGCTGCCAGAGGGATAGCCTCTCTAGAAGAAGGTGTACCCCCAGTGAACCTTCACCCAGGAGCCTTGTCTCGCTCAGGGCAACGATATCCACATCATAGTGCTCAGATTTCAGTTCCTTATTTTCTTATTTTGACCGCAAGATGGAATTCCCATAGGCACCGTAATCTACCTAGGAGATTATAGAGTGGGCAATTTTAGGCCCTTCCCCAATAGGGTGAGCAGTGTGGTCCCTAAATACGGCTGCTCAGTTGCAGGTGAGTCTACCGAAAGCAGCAGCCACACACACAGCCACAAATGTAGCAAAAAAACAGCATTTGCTACATTTCTATTGAAATGTATTCCGTATCTAATAAATCGAATACTATAAAAACAGTTGGATGTGTCACAGACACGTCAGGCTCCACCATCCACCAATCACAACGCACTCAATCACCGGAATACTGATCACCGCCACCTGCACGTCATTAACGCACTCATCAGCACCACTACAAAGAGCACTCACACACAGCACTCCATGTCTGGTCTCGTTCGCAGATACTTACATGTATGCTTACCTCTAGGACTCCCTGCTCTCTACTTACCTGTCTCCAGTGTGTCCTGTTCTCCCCGCGTGTTCCTTCGTCCATGTGTGAGTGCTCCTTTGTCTCCAGCGATCTCCAGCGATCTCCAGCTCCAGCGATTCCAAAGACTCATTCATCTGAAAACAGAAAGGACTGTAATTATCTCTACTCTTCATCTTAATCATCATCATCATTACCATTCCTTCACTCCTGCACTGCTGTTTATGCTCACTGGTTTTAATAAACAACACTTACCTGTGATCCTCTGTGTCCGACCCCTCTGTAACGTAACAAGATGTAGCTACACGTTTCAATTTCATTACCATCTGTACAAAAGAGAACAAACTTAAAAATAATTTTGTACTGTAATGTAAACGTGGACTGTGTATCATAAACTGCAGTGAATTCTAAACTGCAGTGTCATTCTTGAAATTTTACAAAAAAAAACATTGTATAATGCTGTATGTTGATAGTGTGAATGTTTGTTGGATGAAACCTTTGCTAGTGTTTTGGAAAAATTAGTTGATTTGAGAAGTGTTTTGGTAGTTTTAGTGCATTTTGAATGTGAAATTAACTGCTGAACAAAGATTAAAGTTGGCTAGAAGAACTGTGTAAAGAGTTTTGAAAAAGTGACCGAAGTATTGAGAAATGTGTCCTATCGATTGTTAAAAACTTCATTATTATATCCTAGTGGAGAATAAGCACCACACTGTGGTGGTTTATTAATAAGGCTGCAAATAAAGCATTAATGACTCTACAGTCTTTCTGTGATTGAAATATTCCCTAGGTTTACTTTCAATCACATGCAGAGCTTTTCCATATCTCTAATTTGCACAAAAAAAAAAAGTGCAGTTTTTTTTTTTAAACCAGTTTTCAGTATTCAGGTTAAACATTGCATTTCAGGTTTTTCTACAGGTAGGACATCNTTCTTTAAATTAATAAAAAAAAAAAAAAAATGTTAAGAAATCTATGTAGTGAATAAAAATTGAGGTAACCTTCAAAGGGTTGATCATTTTTGATAAGTGGAAAGAGAAACACCTGATGACTGGTTTGAGCTCATGTATGTGCTTTATAAGCTCACCTGCACCAGACTCCTGCTCCACCTCACATCTCTGTATCAGTCCTTTATAATCACAGGAGAAAGTAAATGGTTCCACCTGCTGGAGGACTTGAATGCACAATAAATACAGAATGAGTGAGAACGCATGTCTAATGCATGACAAATCGGACAACGCTCTTTGTATTTGTGTTTGATTTCAAAATTTAGTTCAAAATTATATTAGTCCTATGTTTTTATGAAATTAGTGTTCTGAAATGTGGAAGCAAACTCCTCAGATTTTTTAATGTGTATGTATACATATATATATATATATATCAAATGTTAATTTCCCCCAGGTATTCTTAATTACCCTCCACCAAACCAGAGATGGTCTTATTATTGGAAGATAAGAGGTTTCGAGGCTCTACCATTGGAGAAAGTGAAACTTTGCCTTGAATTTTGTTCAGAGTTGTGCAACAGTCAATCACTGTTTGCGGACACCATAGAAATGAATGAAAAGTGCCGTAAACATGAGTGGACATGCCCCTACAGCTGACTGACTACAAGTGTGTTGTACTGCTCAGTCCGATCCACTTTCAACAGCGTTTTTCGAAAAATCAATTTTACTTAAAAGCAGATTGTGAAATAACCACCAGACATTTGTGATATTCAAAGACAAAGATCCTCAAATCACTTAGATACACAAGAGAGCACTGATTTCACATATGATTTGCCTTGTAAAGCAGATCTAGAAACAGAATAAGAGAAACTATAGAAATCCAGTGACAAGCAAATGGTGGAATATCTATATTATGAGAATATTAAAACATAATCCTAATTGCATAAAATATAATCAAATGTGATGTGTTGAGCATGCCTTTTTACAGAAAAATGTTCACACCAAAAGTATTTTTGTACAACAAGGTTGTGTTAAATACATTTTTACCAATAGGTAACTAATACTTTTTGCTTTAAAACAGTATTTTTCACAGTATTTTACAGTGAAATTTGTTAAATCAAAGATAATTTACAGTTAAATCATTAGAATTTATTTATTATTTTTCCATCTCAATTACTAAGATTTTACAGCACAAATCCAGTAAAATAGCAGATGCATGTATGTTGTACTTTACCCAGTAAGATCCACAGGCACTTGAAGAGCTTCTTCATGGTTGATTAAAGGCGACTGTCTTTCTTTTAGGATGGAAAGTCTGAGTTTTATATGATTTATGGAGTCTTTTCTCCCCTATTGTGATGCATATCTGGGTAAAATGTGTATCTGTAACAAAAACAAATGTATAGTGAATATTTTCACCTATTCATTCTTATACTAAAGTATAAGAAACACCTTGCACTTTTGACATGCAATATGAACTATACTTTGGGGGGAAAAAATGTGAATGGATCTCATGTGAATGACAGGTTTCCCCGTCCTCGTCAATCATAAATCATCAGACATAAGGAGCACAAACAAGGAGGTGATGGATAAGGCAAAAGACGAATAGCTGGATCTTGCAACTTTGTTTTGCAAATTGTCTGCACTGACTGAAAACAACAAACACTGACTGAAGAGAGCAAACAAATCACACCATGGTTCAAATTATGCAAAATTATAGAACACAGTTGTTGTCATTGGAAGAAAAGAACAGAGTTGACTGAGGTGAACTCGAGGACACCTTGTACACTTTTCTCAAACAAACAAAACTCGTGCATCTCATAAATGACACTCTGTACAACTTTTTTTCCTTCAGGATTCCGAATCCTAGACCATCCTTGAGTTCCCAATGTTCTCTCTCTCTTCTTCCCAGACCTCGAGCAGATAATATCTTGTCTCTCCCGGCAATTACTGAAACTTGACTCCCGACTCACTCTTCCACTGCAGACTCTGCTGAACCACACCCCCCACGCCACAACAATGTTCTGCAAAAGCACAAAGACTGAGATAATAGCCATCTAGAAACCTCTGCTAAATTTCTCAATCATTTTACGGCCCATAACCAAATTTTATATCTCTTTTGATTTTTATGAAGATTAATAATGGATATGGGTCAAACATATAAATCAACTGCAGACACTTGATGCTACTTAACACTGATTACGCCTTCCTTTAATCCATCAACAAATCTGAAACAGCAAATCAATACATAATAATGATTCACAAAAGATGTTTACAAAAGTATTCATTAGCGAATAAAGACAAAGAAAAATAACAGTAAACGGGTACAGCAGAGGAAACAAAAAATGACTGACTACACCTCATGAGCGGATCTTACCTCATGTCGTTCCACACCCGTAAGACCTTCGTTCATCTTCAGAACACAAATTAAGATATTTCTGATGAAATCCGAGAGGTATATGACTTGTCCATAGACAGCAATTTAAAAAACACTTTCAAGCTCCAGAAAGGTACTGAAGACATCGTTCAAACAGTCATGTGACTGCAGTGGTTCAACCTTAATGTTATGAAATGACGAGAATACTTTTTGTGCGCAAAAATAAAACAAAAGTAATGGCTTTATTCAACAATATCTTCTCTTCTATGTCATTCTCCTACGCTGTTTACGTTCAGCGCTTCCAGGTTCTACTTCAGAACGCCGGCTCCTGCGTCAGCGTCACACTAAAATGACTTCGACTGAATAATGAGTGTTTACTATTGTCTTTTTAGAGCTGCTTTATAGCAGAATTGAACTCTGTTTGCATCACTGAATCATTATTTTCCTGTTTATCACTGTAAAGCTGATTTGAAACAATCTGTATTGTATAAAGCACTATAGAAATAAAGGTGACTTGATCACCCAACATATTTTCTCTAAATATAGGTTACGTTTCTGTTGAGTTTAGGAATGCAATGTCCAATCAGAGACATTTTGATTCATCACAGCGCAAATGCCGGTGTCATGAGGGTTGCACACGCTCACTGACTGAACTCTGAATCTGAACTCACGCAAATTCTCTCTTATCATCATAAACAACAAAATGCAGTAAAGATGCATGTAAGAGATTCATATTGCAGTACAGACCATTTCAGAGATTATACCAGGAGTTTTTGCGAAAGTACACATCTCACATTAGACTGAAGTCATGGACCGCTTCGGTGTTCTTTGATCGCACAGTTTGAATAAGAGTTTTGTTTTTCATGCTACTGAAATAATTAATATTGTCTTTCTTTTTTAATCTGTAAAAAGCAATAAACAAATTCATTAACGGTTCTTAGCTTGTTTTGTCTGTAGCCAGAATATGGTGTTTTTCCCTACCCAAAAAAATAAAAAAATTTCAATAGCAGTAATCAACCATCATGATTTTGTCATGACATTGCAGCTTCACCTCTATAATGACTCCATATTTATATGCTATTTACCATATGCAATGTGAATACATGTACATGAGCAGCATTAAACAGTAGGCCTATGCGTAAATAAACAGAAAAATGCCATGTCAGTTGCACCTTCTGTTCCAACTTTGCAAGTGTAAAAATGGTGTTTTATTTTTTTTTATTTATTTTATTTTTTTATTCCTTTATTTAACCAGGGGAAGTCATATTGAGACTATAGTCTCTTTTTCAAATGATCCCTGGCCAAGAAAGGCAGCACATAAAAATGTATCAGCACCCCATAAGCCATACAACAACACCTAACAAGAACAAAAGTTAAATACAACAACAAACAAAATATGACACAATATCATAACCAGGACAGGCAGAAAACAAAACAGAACAGCAGCCTATATACAATCACACTTATAGCTGAAGGTTTCTGTGACATATAATTTAAAATCATTAAGAGATATAATAGTCCCTAGCTTCAACTGTTTTTGCAAAGCATTCCAGGTTGAAGGGGCATTATAACGGAAGGCAGTTTTACCAAATTCAGATTTTACAGCAGGTATAGTAAAAAGAATGCTATTACTTGATCTGAGATTGTATCTATTGTTTTCTACCAAAGAGAAAACTAATAAGAAAGAAGGCAACAGTCCTAGCACTGCCTTATAAATAAAAATAAGCCAGTGATGCTGTCTACGAATTGAGAGTGGAGGCCAACCTGATAAGCTGTACAAAGTACAATGATGTGTAGAATATTCAGCATTAGTAACAAAGCGTAAAGCAGAATGGTAAATAGAATCTAGTGAACATAAAACGGACTTTGCTGCATGCATGTACAGAATATCNTGTGGTGATTAGTGATGTGTGCAAGGCTGTATGTGGCAACAGGTGATTGGTGTGAAGTGAACATGTGACTGACAGGGAGGATTGTGGGAAGTGTAGTCTGGAACTGACAGGAACAGACGGTGAACATGACAGTGTCACGCATGCGCTGTTCTCATCCTCATTACAGCTCCAGAGGAACATTATCAATATGCACAGCATGAATTTAATTAAAAATAATTAAACTAACAATACACAGGTATTACAATAAACTGGCAAATAAAATATCAAAATAACCATGAATAATAATTAAATGAAATATTGACAGTGAATATACTAAAAAAGTCACATTGTTTTATTATTACTACTAGTTTCAATGTGAATATATATATATATATAGTTCTTAAAGGTTTGAAAGAACAGAAACAGCGAAGCAGAAGTGCTTTAATGTCTTTACACTATAATCATGTAATTATGAAGAAATTTCAGTCAGTATATTTAGAATCAAAATCAATGTGAATTTAGTGAATTGAAGACAGTGTTGATTTCAAGGGGAATTTCTGTTCTCACAAGCGACCTGTAAATGCAACATTTTTACTCATTACTCATTTCAATAATTTTATAATAATTTCCATTTGTGCAGTTGTAAGAACAGACTCACGTTTATCAGTGTTCGCTTTCTGGTCACCTGTTTAGGAGTTTGAGACCATCTCAGTGTCACATCTGTGAATCCTCTATCAGCAAGAGCAGATTCCAACTGGAAATAACATTCATACTAAAATGATTTAGAGCAGAATGTGACGATACACTCAAATCTTCCTCTCAACCCATTTGTGTTTAAAACAATGTCCGAATATTGTGAAAATGTTCATGCTGAAAATATGTTCTTTGAAAAAAGGTTCAGTGGGATTCTATATAAACTCTAGGGTTCTTGACTCAATTTTAAAGAACTCTTTATGCCAAAAATGTTCTATATCATGAAACATGTCCTACACGATTGCAGAATACTTTCAAGTTTTTTTTGTTTTTTTTCTTCTAGTGATGAAGTATGTTTATAAGCTGTTTAATCAATAACATTTAATGAAAATAAAAACATTTGATTGAAACAATTAATAAAAACAAAATTAATGAATTAATTAAAACTAAAAACATAAAATAATCTCATGATGCAACCCTTAAAAAGTTCTATATATGAAGCGCCTGACAGAACCATTTATGACTCATTAATCATTATGATGATCAGCGCTCCTGTTGAAGAACCTTACGTCTCATAATTTAAACCAGTTATCTTTTTGTATATGCAAATGCATTGCAGGAGAACATCAACTGATTTTGTTCTTAGTAATTTCAGGTCATAATATATTTTAATTTTATGTGCATTTTTGGATGTTTTCCTTTTCCATTTTCAATAATTTGATGTCTCTTCTTTGCTTATGGCATAATTTGTTAGCTTGTTGATTGCCTGCATCTTTCATCAGGTGTGAAGATTTATTATGTGAATATAAATGCTGTAAAAATTAAATTTAGTATCTTTTTCTCACCTGTTTCAGAATGTTTTCTCTCATCGAAGGGTCAGTCAAATCATTCCTGGAGTAAAAGTGCATTTTTACAAACAATCTTTTTAAATCGGGACCTAAAAAAACAAAACAAAGTCATACATGTAATACATACAACATCTACTTTAATTGATAATGAAATTTTAGAATTATGATTTGGACCCTACACATTTCCATTTATTAAAACATATCCCTAGTCCTCAATGTGTCTTGTTGACAAAAATATATGATGAGGAAGACATTATTATCTGATATTATAAACCAATATGACTGATTTACCTTCACCATAGACCTTCACCTCGCACAAAGTGAGTATCTTCATGTCTCCAGGAATGATCAGATTCACATAACGTCCCTCCATCCCATCACATGAGTAGTTGTAGGACTCTCCTGCTGGAATAGCAGGAATAACAGCACATCTACAGACAGAGATAGAAACTGATGAAGGAGATAAAGATACTGTCATATAAGCACATTTGTGCTCAATGTCTCACATTCTTTCAACCTCAAGAGTCTCACATGGGATTGTTGCTGCCGTTGTTCTCCAAAGAGTTTTCGATGCGAATCTCAGCGCCGTTTATTCGTTCAGCACAGCAGTCTTTTCTGTTAGTAACGACCACTTTGCTAATTCTGTAAATATGACGCAGATCCAGCCTCCACCATGGGTTAGTCTCATTAAGGGTTGACGAGCATCCCGTGTACACCTGCTGGAGGCCTCGATCAACGGCCTTTTCAGCAAACCCGTCCCCAGATGTTGATGACTGTGTAGCAGCTCCATCTACTGCCAGATTTTCTAGAAAATGGCATTGATGCAGATGGTTTGTAGCAGAGTGGAAGATTATTAGTGAACAATGACTTGAGGTGAAGTGAGTCATTTCTGCCAGAGGTCAACCGATACATCGCTTGTGTCAATACATCAGCACTGACAACCGATTTCTGGAACTATCGTTATCTGCAATAATCCACACCATAGATTTTCCTGGTTGTGTCTTTTGCGGGAGTGGCTGAGAAGGGTCCGCTGTCATTACACTGTATGTGAGTGACCTCTAGAGGCGGAATCTATTACTGAAGCCTTGTGGTGTTTGTTTTGACGTGACTCTACACATCAGATGCAGATTTAAAACTTTGACAATTAAAATGTGTATATACACTACAGAACAGATTTTCATATTTTAAAATAATTAATTTGTTGACTAGGTGCTGTGTTTGCAGAGAACAGCAGTTTGCCGATAAGGCTGAGAAGATGTTCACATTGGTACATCAAGTGATTAGAGCAAAAATACATGCAAATCCAAAACAAATGTTTAAATGTTGTGATTGTTACAGTCTATTTGTATTAATTTATATCCAGCTGGGTATGTTTATGCATTTGTTAGCTAGCTAAGTTGCTTATTTAAAGCTAATGTTGTGAGAACAACAGTTCTACAGGGGTTCCAGAAGGTGCTAAGCACCCTCAATCGAAAGCAAGAGCACCCTCACAGTTGATACTGTAAAAAATATCATATTGATAAAACAGATTTGGCAAATGCTCTAATGCATATTTGTGTTTGTGCTCTGGAAAGCATCAAAGGTTTCTATTTACAATGTGTTTTTGCAGCATTGAGCACTGAAGCCAATCACAGACATGTCTGTTGATCTCTTGAATGCAATGTCCAATCAGAGGTGTTTAAGTTGCTCAGAATCCACTCATCGCTTTAAAGATGATGAATAAGCATTTTCAGAAGAAAATGTTAAGTTAGACCTGGGTCACTCATAAAGAGTTTTCTAGGTCAGTGGAACGAAAAGATGCAAGCTTCTTTTGAACTTCTTTTAACTTGAGCGCCACATTTTTAGAACGCCAAGTCATGCACGACACTGCAAAAGACGTGCAACTATTAATTACGTCTAGCACTGAAAAACAATAGAAAACGTGTGGGTTTTACGTAAGCTTCCACAAAAACTTTTTTACAAAAAATAAAATAAATCTCAATGCAGAACGACCCAGGACTCTGCTAAAATTATTCATACTTCAAACGAAATATACGCCCTTGATGATATGATATTATTGAATGTAATGCTTTGCAACAATACATTACCTGCCAAATACCCGTAGACTTCAACCTCACAAAGAGTAAGAATCTTCTGATCTTCAGGAATATTAACAATCACATAACGTCCCTCCATCCCATCACATGAGTAGTTGTAGGACTCTCCTGCTGGAATAGCAGGAATAACAGCACATCTACAGACAGAGAGAAACGGATGAAGGAGATCAAGATTGCCGTATCTTCACATTCATATTAATCCTTTGCACTTGTGCTCTAGGTCTCACATGGGATTGTTGCTGCCGTTGTTCTCCAAAAAGTTTCCGATGCGAATCTCCGCTTCATTTATTTGTTCTGCAAAATTGTCATTTCTGTTAGTGAGGATCACTTCACTAATTCTGTACACATCACGCAGATCCAGCCTCCACCACGGGTTAGTCTCCTTAAGGGTTGAGGAGCATCCCGTATTCAACTGCTGGAGACCTCGATTACTGTCAATGGCCTTTTCTGCAAACCAGTCTGCAAATGTTGATGACTGTGTAGCGGCTCCTCCTACTACCCGATTTCCTGGGAAAATATTATAACCTATTGTGACCCATCAGTATGCACAATTTGAACATGCACTTGTGTGAATGAGATTTGAAAGCAACAGCAGAGAAGATAGTTCATGAACAACCACTTGAGGTGAAGTGAGTCATTTCTACATCACCTACTGTCAACAAGCAGATTGGCTTGGCTGATGAAACAAAGGGGACGAATGACAGAGACGAAGCTGATGGAAGTGGAGACCCAGGTGAAGACAGAGAGCTGATGGGACCACACAACGCCAATGGCTCTGGAGACCGAGGTGCAGCCACAGTGACATCTGAGGTGGAGCTAGGGTGCCAGTGGACTAAGGCAGAACCAGTGGGACTGACGACCAAGGCGTAGCCCGACAGAGCCGAAGGTGTGGAGGGGCGAAGCGCAGCTGAAGGATGTCTGACATTCATGGTGCAGGCAGAGTGATGTCTGACCAAGGCAAAGCTGGAGGGACGAGGGAGCCCAGTGGAGCTGCAAGGACGATAGTCCCAGGTGGAGTCGAGGGATAGTGGAGCCGATTGGTCGATGAGCCGAGGTGGAGTGAAGGGTTCAGCGGATGGAGGTGGAGCCAGGGGATCCTTGTGCTGAGGGGGAGATGGAGACTGGAAGACCCGAAGCAGATCCGCGGAGCAGAGTGGAGTCAGAGGAGGAGTCGAGGGACTTAAGGGAAACAGCGGAGACTGGGCAGAGGAACTGCCTGTTATTGGAAGAGGAGGTGGGAGATGGAGGCTGGGTGGGATCCTAGGAAACACAGGAGACTTGGATCTGGGCGGAACCAGCGGAGACACAGGAGAATTCGAGCTGGGCAGAACCAGCAAAGACAGGAGAAATAGGGAAACATCCTCCTCCATTTCCATTTGCAGATGCCAGATGCAGCTCATCCTCAATGGCAGGAATGTGGGAAGGTCTTTCCTCCATGCCCACAAACTCCACAAGCACGGCCACTGGGATTGCTGGCTCACACACCTGGTCACTTACAGTACTGGGCAGATGGGGAGATGGTGAACGCAGACACCGCAGTTCACCAGTACTTCTTCCACAAGCTCAGCGAATGTCCCCCGAGAAATACGGTACAATAACATCAAAAAACAGAATTCAAGAAATATTCCATAAACAATGTATACTTTTTTTTTTTGTGCTAATGTTTTGAGAACATTATTAAAGACCAGATAACTCTGAACAAACATTGTATTAATGCCACTGGAAGAAAGTTGGCTTATAACTTTAACGTCCTTGCACTGTAAAAGCCTAGTTTAGGATTGAAGGTGGGTGCTCTACAGGACGATGCAGAGCAGGTGAAGGGCAGGAAACCAGGGCAGATGACAGAGTGAGAGACCAGGACGGCGATGAAGGTGGGAGGAGACAGGGAGGAGCAAGGAGCAGGAGTAGCCAGCCAGGGACCCAGAGCTCAGCCAGGATGATAGCTCATGGTGGAGTTGAGGGAGAAGGAGTTATGATGGGGGCTTGGCTGATGAAACAAGGGGGACAACTGACGGAGACTGAGCTGATGGAGACTAAGCTGATTGAAGTGGAGACCCAGGTGAAGATGGAGACCTGATGTGACCTGTCTCCAACAGATCTGATTTTTCACCTAAAATCGGCCAGGTAGAGCTCTAGGACTGCCCTCAGTCCGCTCTCAGTAAATTTGGTCCCCGACCTCGGGTTCACCCAAACCCACTACTTTCTGTAGTCCCTGACTGCAATGGATTACTAATGTCCCATATTCGTCACCACAGAGTTTCAACCATCATGGATCACTCCCCACTCTAACTTTAATTTTTTGTCTGTTACCAGAGAAATTTGAAGATTTTAAAATGCATGAAAACAGTCAGGAATAAAGAGAGGGTGCATAAAAGATTGATATAAAATGCATTTTTAAAATAACCAATATCTCCATCTTCAATAACACCCCTTTAAAATGAAAATTAAGTTTCAATTAGCACTGAGGACTTTAACAGTGGTTAACTTATGCAATTAACTATTTAACATGATGAAATATCAACACAAGCCCCTCAATTATCAGAATAATCTGTACATATGATGCCAGAAAAGCTTGAATACTGGTTTGGAAGGATATGAGCATAAATAAAGCACAGTATAACAATTTTGACTTTTTTTTTGGTGAACTATGGCTTTAAAGTAAGTTTTTAACAAGTATTTATTGCATTCAATATTCAAAAAGTGCTCTACAGCAACGAATTACCTGCCAAATACCCGTAGACTCCAACTTCACAAAGACTAAGAATCTTATCATTTCCAGGAATATGAACAACCACATAACGTCCCTCCATCCCGCCGCATGAGAAAGTGGCTGTGGCACTGGCTGCAAGAGTGGAAATTACACCACATCTACAGACAGAGCGATTATCTGTTATCAGTTTCTGTTCATCTTCAGTCACATTCATCAAAACAGCCAAAGAAAGCCTCACATGGGGTTGCTGTAAATGTCAAGGAAGGTCCCGACATGAATCACTGCCCCATTTATCCTTAAAGTGCTGGTCGCTCTGTTAGTGATGGTCACTCTGTTCACTCTGTATACTTTCAGTAGATCCACTCTCCACCACGGGTTGGTCTCTTGGTTTGTGTGTGTATAGCTGGCGGGAAAACCATCAAGAGCATTTCCAGATACATGGTTGTTGTAAACTGATGACTGACTAGGTTTGCCCCATAGCGCTGCGTTTTCTGGAAAAGGATAAAGGGCTGTAAGAGGTCATCTATGACAGATCTTTTCTTCTGTATTCTGACATGCATTTGAGTGAAACGGATCATTGAAAAGGAATGAATGTATTCTGTGCATCGGTTGTTAAGATGTGGGCGTGGCTCTCAAAATTGTATGCAGATAAGCATGCAGGGGTGGAGTTTAAGGGTACCAAATGATTGGAGAATTCTGCATAAGTCACCAGAGAGATATCATTTCACCAAGGTCCAGTTGACATTTTGATTAAACATAAATAATACTAATAATAAATGGATACATGAATTAAAAAACCTAAACATGCACTGAGAAAATAAATAGTGTGAATTTTCATTTCATGTCAACTTTGCATTCTAGCAGAGAATTTGTCCATGCAGAAGTTATTTGACATAAATAGATGACACAATGTGTTTTATGAGATCTGCAAAAGAAAATCATAGATGTTAATAAAATGAATGATTCTTACCTTCTTGTCCATTTGCCATTTCCTCAATCAGTACAAACCCTGTGGGAACACACGATTTCTTTTCTTCTATTGATTTTTTTTAAATGACATTAAAATTTGTCTATATTTAATTCCCTTTGATATTGTTGCTAATAAATTGAACATCAGAATGATTATGACATCACTAAGCATTAATCTGTGAAGTGACTTTGTTGGAGGAAACTACAGACGCACCAATCTGCAACAAACAGACTGTTTGAATTTAAAGACAAGAACACATTTCTGTGGAATCACTATACCTGACAAACACAGACATGAAGCAGACTGTCAAACTATTTGCATGCTCAAATGAGCATCTACTCAACATAAGATTTGATTAGTAAAGCAGATCTATAAAATAAACTGAGAAATACTATCCCAGAGATCAAGGGACAAGCAACCCTTCAAAAGTTTGAAATCTCTAAAAACACTGAAATGCTGAAGACTGGAGTAAAGATGTTGAAAATTCACAGTGATCACAGACTTCTAAACAGTATGTAAATGCAAATAAACAATTAATTATAGAAAGCAAACCATGAAAAAATGTGGGGTTAACAAAAAATCTATACAAAAGATTTATTGTATGAAACCGCAACAAATCTAGAATATTTTGATTTGTTAGGCTAGAAATGTCAATACTTTACAATACGTTATAAATACACAGTAGAGAGGGATGAGTGTAAACTAAACAACAACATTGAAATCATGTTTATTTTCTAAAATCAAAATAAAACTGAACACCTCAATATTGCAATAAATCAAGGTCAACACAACAGCCTCTTAAACGTCTACAAGCTCTCAAGTCTCAGTTGAGATCAAGTGCACAAGAAGGCCATAAGTAAACCAATATCCTTCAAAAAGGTCTTGTCAGTATAGGGGATAAATAAAATAATGTTAAGTCAAATTAAATAGTCAAATTTTACTTGCACTGGATGTGCTGGTTTGAGCCTCATCACCGGCTGCAGTCATGACCTCATCTCCTAAATCAAACACCTGCGATCAGCAACTACCCGCTAATGCACTCACATTCACGTAAAGTAGCCTTGCTGACAAGTTTGGGTGAGTAAAGGCAAAATGCACAAGATATTGTACATTCAATGACCTTAGATGGTGATATTGCTTCTTTATATCAGAAACAAACTGCTGCAGAAAAAGTTAGGTGCCATGCAAAATGTAATGTGTTATTGGATTACTCATCACACATGTATTGGAGTAAAACATACATTTACTTGTTCAAAAATGCAATCAAGTAGAGAGTAAAAGTTGCCAATATCTTTGATGCTCAGTACAACTACCAAGTAGCCAAAAAGATACTTAAGTACAGTAACTAATTACATTTACTCAAATACTTTATACCACTGGTGTGAATCTAGTAATAGAGCACATGTATGTGGTACTTTACCCAGTAAGATCCACAGGCACTTGAAGAGCTTCTTCATCTTCGATTACAGGCGTCTGTCTTTCTTTTAGGGATGGAGAGTGTGAGTTTTATACGTTTTATGGAGGATGACCCATTTAAATTTGCATCACATGATCGAACTCATCTCTCCTCCCTTCTGTCACACTCGTCTGTCTCTCTTTTTGTGTTTTTATTCGTCAACATAGAAGTGTAAGTTTAAAATTTTAGTTAATCACAAAAAAGCCTTTTTAAAAGTCTGAGAAAGACAAGAAAAAACATTTGTTTAGTTTACACAGACCTCCTGAATCAGCTGCAAAAACAAAGACAAACAAATAAGCTGTCCGGACTTTAACACCGTCACTGACACACCCACTGCTTAAAGCTGATCGTGCTTTTGCTGCACTAAAAAACTGATGTGCTAAAAGTAACCCAATTTTTGGTTGTTTTTTTAACCCAATGATGGGTCAAGTATGCAAAAACCCACCAATGGGTGGTTTAAAGTATATGGGTTGTAATAGCAATGCCATTGAAGAACCGGTTTGGTTTCCCGAAGAACCAGTTTGGTTTCCCGAAGAACCTTTCTGTGATCAGGGCTGCGTTCAGCCCCGACAAAACGTTGCGAAAGGTTTTTTAAATGGAAACGGTGGTGCGTTGAACACCCTTTTCTGATGACGCAAGAGGAGCAACTATGGCAGCTGAGAAGGCCATTCTTTGTATTCTTTGTGTTCTTTTTGAAGAATTTTCGGAGGCTGATTAAATCGGTATAAATACGTGTTTAATACTGCAAAATACGCTCGATGTTACCATCACTGACCTTGCCGTCCAGAATAAAAGAGAAAATCCCAATCGAGTGAAAGGATTTGTGGAAACTTCTAATTATTGTGATACAACATTTGCCTTGCATTTCAGCATGAAAAGGCAAACATTTCAGGTGAAGGATAATTCACTTCTTACCTCCAAGACTGTGTTGATCTATATTATTTTTACTGTGAGTATTAGGCTTATCATTATTGCTGATCACTGTTGTTGTGCTATGATATTGTAATATTTACCATTATATAATCAGAGGAGTATAGAAAAGTAAAGTGTCACTTCACAATACAATAGCAAAATATATAAGTATTTTTATGTTACATTAATACCCATTGTGCGAGCTGTCTCTTTAATACCGGGTGGTTTATATACATCTTGCCGCTGACTGGGCTGACATTTCTGACACACCCACCAAACAAGAGAAAACATATCTCAAACCCGTTGCACACTGTTGCACACCGTTTCCAGGAAACATGTCGTTCAACCCATAAAACGTAGCAAAATGTTGCGCACCAGTTTGAGATTGAACGTGCCCCAGTTCTTAAAAGAGCCTTTTTTTTCTTTTTTTTTAAAGTATGAAGAACATTTTAAAGAACCTTCTGTGTAATTGAACAATTCTATGGATGTTAAAGGTTCTTCATGGAACCATCAATGCCAATAAAAATCATTTAAATTTTTTTTTTTTTTAAACTTCATTTTTTTTAGAGTGTAGTTCATTTTTACAAGACTACTAAACATTGGTTAATAACATTGGTTAATATTTCCAGATTAACTTAAATCCTGGAAAAAAAAATTGCAAAATACAGTAAATAACCACTGTGTTTACAGGACATGTTCTTTGTTTGGGATGCCAGGGGACGCTCTAACACCTCAACTAAAGCTGTGATGCCGGAGGGTATGGAAGGGGTGTATTGACCAATGCCTGGGTAACATAACAGCTTACCAAATGCTAGAAAAAAATAACCACAAAAAATTACCCAATAGATATTTAGGTAGAAAACATGACCCAACGTTTTTAGATTGTGAACGGCTGCCATCTCTTGCTGTTTTTAAAAGGCTGCTTAAAGTTTTATTTGTGTTTTGTAGCCTTTTAGAATTATGTAGTTATGTCATATTTGTAAGTTTTGTTCAACTCTTTACTGTGTAGTTTAAAAGTGTAAGAAAGAACAGCACTAACAAATAAATATAATCAAACACATTAGATTTATATGGGCCAATTTATACACTGGTGAAGCCAGAGGCATCAGTGGGAATCCATCCATATTCCATAATGTGTTTACATCCATTTTTATGCAAACTTTGAATTCTCAACACTTAAACATTTGCATCAGTGTTTATGCCGTAGCGGCTCTTGCTATGTTTCACCTGAAACGGGCCTCACAACGGAAAGGTGCTCGAAAAGAGCTGAATATCAGCATGTTGGCAAATGTTAATATTTTTATATAACAGTTCAATAAACAAGAAGTTACAGTTCATATTACATGTCATATTATCAAATGCACATTTTCAATTAGCCTCAAACTGATTTCTGCTTGATTAATAATACACACAACACAGGAAATTCAGTTTTTACAAATGTTTACACATTTATCACAACTGCATCAGGTAATAGGGAGGATATAAAAGGGAAAGTATAAATAGAGCAAGATAAAAATATGCAAGAGAAGAGGAAAATAAAGAGCTGTAAGCGTGAAGGTGGTGGTGTGGGGAGAGGAAGGGGTGTAATGAGAAGGAAAGGAAGAGTGGAACAGATAGAAGGAGATCATATATGAGGAGAGAGGAGGAAGTAAAAAAGGAGGATAGGAGAAGAGCTGAGTACAGTGGAGGAGTTTGGTGTAGTGGAAAGAGCAAGAGTTTTAAAGCTTTTGAGATAACTGAAAAACTTTTGCCCAGCAATTTGTATATTCTCAAATGTCAGGGTGGCACAACTGCAAATATTTTATTATCAACTGACACAGTAATAACGTTAAACCTGATACCGCAATGCAACATGC
>RJVU01006619.1:0-27834 GCA_003731715.1 Anabarilius grahami
ATAATGGCCCGAAGGTCTGGAGGGGGTGGTGGCAGTCGCAGTGGCGGTGGCGGCGGTCGCAGTCGCAGTGGTGGTGGCGGCGGTGGTGGCGGTCGCAGTCGCAGTGGTGGTGGCGGTCGCAGTCGCAGTGGCGGTAAGAAATAATACACATTCTTCTTTCTTCTTAAGGAATTAGTTCACTTTCAAATGAAAATTAGCCCAAGCTTTACTCACGCTAAAGCCATCCTAGGTGTATATGACTTTCTTCTTTCTGATGAACACAATCGGAAATATATTCTCGATACCAGTGAGAATGAGCTGAAGAAAGTGCCTCCATCCACATCCATCCATCATAAACCTGTGCTCCACATGGCTCTGGGGGGTTAATAAAGGCCTTCTGAAGCGAAGCGATGCGTTTTGTGTAAAAAAATAAATAATCCGATATTTAACAAGTTAAAAATATCTAGCTTCCACCAGACCGCCTTCCGTATTCAAATTTTCATTTTAAAAGTGTACTAATCTTTTAACCTCTTATGTGGGTCAGTCAAACTCAAGTGGTCCAGTGGATTTTTAATTTTCTTATTTTGTTGAGTGATGACCTCTATTTATTGGTAATGCAAAACTACATTTTTATTGATTTGTTTTTTTCCTGGTTTAACCACAGTGGCTGTCTTTGTGTCACAGCACACAACATTTTGTTTGTCCAGTAAAAATAAAATGAAAAACCCCTCATTTTTGGGTTGAATGTCCCTGGTGGGGGAGCAGATAGGATTTTCACAGATGTAAGTTCTGTAGTATATTTTTAATGTTTATTATTCGTTATGCTTTTATTATATTTGTATATTTCTCCAAGCACATGAATAAAGCTTTCCCCCAGATTTCTAGCAGCTCTATTTCTGTGAGCAGCAGAATCTCATTGAGGACTTGCTGTATACCTGTGAAAACTTCAGCTTTCTTTCTGGTCCAGAGGTAATCAATTCCTAAGTGAGGGGTATTTAAAGGTGCCATAGAATTGAAAATGTAATTTACCTTGGCATAGTTGAATAACAAGAGTTCAGTACATGGAAATGACATACAGTGAGTCTCAAACTCCATTGTTTCCTCCTTCTTATGTAAATTTGATTTGTTTGAAAGACCTCTGAAGAACAGGTGAATCTCACCATAACACCGACTGTGACGTAACAGTCGGGATCATTAATATGTACCCCCCCCAATATTTGCATATGCCAGCCCATGTTCAAGGCATTAGGCAAGCCAGTATTAACGTCTGGATCTGTGCACAGCTGAATCATCAGACTAGGTAAGCAAGCAAGGACAACAGCGAAAAATGGCAGATGGAGCAATAATAACTGATCCATGATATCATGATATTTTTAGTGATATTTGTAAATTGTCTTTCTAAATGTTTCGTTAACATGTTGCTAATGTACTGTTAAATGTGGTTAAAGTTTTTTAACTTTTATGCAGTCTGTATAATTCATAAACACAACTTCATTCTTTATAAATCTCTTCAACAGTGTGTAATGTTAGCTTTAGCCACGGAGCACCATCAAACTCATTCAGAATCAAATGTAAACATCCAAATAAATACTAAATAAATACTATACTCAGATGATCTGATGTGCTGCATGACAAACACTTTGTAAAGATACATTTTGAGGGTTATATTAGCTGTGTGAACTTTGTTTATGCAATGTATTATAGAGTTGCGAGCTTGGGGCGGGGAGCGCGAGCATTTAAAGGGGAAGCACGCTGAATCGGCACATATTTAATGATGCCCCAAAATAGGCAGTTAAAAAAATGAATAAAAAAAGATCTATGGTGTATTTTGAGCTGAAACTAATAATATATAATTAATGGTCACGTAATCAACAGTTTTCGGGGGAAAATCAACCAGTGAAAGACGCCAATAAGACAGCTGGAGAGCAATGTCACATTACAATCACCTCAAGAAAGCCATTTAATGACCAAAGCATGTTCGCTAGCTAGAAAAATTATAGAGAGGAGCATTTTGCTGAATATATGCACTATATTACATATTTCTTTTGTTTATACTCATATCATTAAAAATATTATAATGTTATTATTATTATTATAAAAAACGCTTTATATTTGAGTTGTTCATTTTAAGCTTTAATAGCAATACCAGCTGCTACATACAGCTCCCTGTATGTTTAAAGCATTATTTGAGAGATTTGGACCTAATATTTATCCAAATGAATAGAGATCTGAATCAAATCGTAAGCTTATGAATTGAAATTGAAATTTTTGTCAAGCTCTAATAAGTAGCTTACCAGTCATTGTACTATGTAAACATTGTAACATTAATGAAATTCTGTTTAGTTACTAAATTTGACCATCATTTTTAATATTTTTACATGTTTCAGTGTACTTGAGTGTAGATGTCGACCAATATTGGTTTTACTCTGGCCGATGCCGATATTTAAAAATCAGGGCAGCCGATGGCCGATATATGATGCCGTTTTTTTTTTTTTGCCAAAGGAGTATACTTTGAAAGGCTCGCATGCTCAACTGTGCGCGAGATGCAGCGGAACGCGGAAAATGAAGTATAACTTGTCCTTTATGCCGATTAATCTGCCTAATTTGCAGCAAAATCGGTCCGATATATCGGCCGGCCAATTAATTGGCCAACCTCTACTTGAGTGATCAGGTTTGGTCCCAAACAGCAACGACCATCCTGAACTCAAATATTGGGCCTCATTTATCTCAAGAAAGAAAAAATTATCTTACTCCAAAAACACCCGTTAACCTCGTAATTGCAAACATTTACAATAATTTATGTTTATATTAAATACAGGTAAATAAAACGATAACATTTACAAACATTATAAACACCTAGGCTAATTTCTCCTCACTCCACAACAAATTCTTTGAATTTAACGGTATTTAGAACAGAACAAGAAATAAAAATAAGTAGCCATGAATAAAATAAAACCCAAATTAGTCTATAGTGGCAATCATTATAAACAACATACAAAAATTAAGCCAAAATTAATTTATTTAATGCGAAACTGAAATGGCATTGGGTCACAGTTCTGTTCAGTTTGTTTCATTTTCATGGACTTATAGTTTGTTATTTTCAGTCATGTATTCCTTTGTTCAGTTTCCCGCCACTCGTTTGTCTCCTTAGTTACTGTCATTATGAGTTCTGTGTTTATTATCTCATTTGTGTTTGCTTTAAGTTGAACCCTCACAGTCATTCTTTGTCCGGTCACCATCGTTAATGCTAGTGTTGTGTTTGCTCGTCTGCCTTTTGCATTCTTTGCTCGTGTAGATTATCAAGGCCATTTAGAACCTGATTTTCATCCTCCTGTTGACAGACAAACCTGTTGTCTGTCAATAAACACCATTCATCATTATCTCCTCTGTTCTCTGAGTATCTGTCCGTAACAGAAGATCGGACCTACTAAAAAGGAAGATGAGCTGCATTGCAATGGATTTGTGGGAGTTCGCGAGACAAATCGTGGCAGTGGCACAATCCAGCAACGATCTATTTACCCTCTCCAGAGAATTCTGTTGTCTTGTTCAAGACAAGATGACATGACCATCAAGGCATTGTACAGGATTACTCCCCAATCTAGATGGGCTGGACTGGAGAGAGGCAATCGACATATGTTGGGAGAGCTTTCCAACCGCACAAGATACTACTCCTAAGATGGCCGCCATTCAGAACTCCCTTTCCAAGATGGCTGCCACTCCTGTATCCTTAGCTAAGATGGTTTAAGCCTCTTGGTCTACTCAAGTCTTCTCCAGCCCCTGAATCCACTCCATTGTCTTCCACAGCCCCTGAGTTAGCTCCAATGTCGGCTTTAGCCCGCGACCAGAGCCCAGTGACGGCTCCAGCCCCCGACCAGAGCCCAGTGACGGCTCCGGCCCCCGACCAGAGTCCAGTGACGGCTCCAGCCCCCGAGCAGAGTCCAGTGACGGCTCCAGCCCCCGACCAGAGTCCAGTGACGGCTCCAGCCCCCGACCAGAGTCCAGTGACGGCTCCATATACCCATGGCCGTGGTGGCCAAGCCTGGGGTCCGGGCCAAGGCCACAGAGGCCACACCGCCATGGCACCCTGAACTGCCTGCGCTGCCATGGCGCCCTGAATGGCCAGATCCGCCCTGGTTGCCTGAGTCCCCAGTTCCACCCTGGCCACCTGAGCTCTCGGCTGCGCCCTGGAGGCCTCATACCTTCCCGCACCTCCACTCTCACCAGCCTGTAAGGTCTCCAGGGCGCCCCCCTCCCTGGTTGTTCTATCTAGGCACAAGGACGTACCTACTGGGAGGGGGAGTACTGTCATGGTCAGCATCTGTCTCACCTTCCCTGAACTTCATTTCCCATCGTCCCTCCTTCAGCTCATCTGCTCACACTCAGCAATCACCTGCACCTGATCGTCATCACCTCATCACACAAGCAGCATGTAAGCACACACCTCACCTCACTCCAGTGTCCTGTCTCGTTTGCACGTAATGGACTTTTCCTATGATCCTCTCCTACATCTCCTGGTACTTGCCCGTCTCCATTCTCCAGCGTCTACTCCTTGTCTTCATGCTCCATTGTCTTCGTATGAGAACTTACCTTTGTTGAGTATGTGTGCTTCCATCCATCTTCCATCCATCCACGATATCATCACCTGTAAGACAAAGACTGCTTTCAGTTACTCATCATCACCCAATACGTCTAAACATCCTGTTTACTTACCTGCATTCCTGTTTAAACCTGCTGGCTGTCAATAAACACTATTCATCATTATCTCCTGTGTTCTCTGAGTATCTGTCCGTAACAATACTACTTGACGCAAAGTTTTTGTTAATCTGTTAATTAAGTGAAATATATTTCGTGTTGTCCTATTTATTTTATTCCTTATAGCAGGGGTCTCCAAACTCGTCCTGGAGGGCCACTGTCCTGCAGAGTTTAGCTCCAACCACAGTTAAACACACCTGAACCAGCTAATCAAGGTCTAATTAGGCATACTAGAAACATCCAGGCAGGTGTGTGGAGGCAAGTTGGAGCTAAACTCCGCAGGACATTGGCCCTCCAGGACCGAGTTCGGAGACCTCTGCCTTATAGGCCACTTAATTTCTATTTTTTCTCGGTTCACAGAAGCGCTGCTGGTGTGTGATGAGTTTATGCTATAATTTGCGCATAAAGCCCTGAAAAAAATATTTTATCAAAGAGACTAATCTATTGTAATTTATTTTAATTTGAGATTGTATTCTTAATGGTTGGTCACCGATTAAAGAGTTCGGTTGTCAGTCAGAAAAATAATCTAAATAAACAAAATTCTCTCATAACAATTCTCCACCAGACATATAATGCTGTTCACGCTTACTCAAAAACTTAAGTACACGAGCTGAGACTTGACGTGAGATTTAATCTTTGCCACCGCTTACATCCATATTGATAAATACCAAGTTTTGCGTGGAAAGTAGTCCGGGCCACACATAAACTTGTGAATGATGCATGGTCAGCGTTGGTCACAGCGCCTTTTAATTGCAATTATTCATTTACAAATTAAGCACTGATGAGGCCCTTTGAATTTTTTGTAAATGCTCATATAATAAGATGTGCTGTGACACAAAGACAACCAGGTGTTTGTTCAATACCAATACATAAAGGTAATCACTCAAAAGCAACAACAAAAAAATTAAGAAGGGTCACAACCAACTTTACAGTTTTTGGAGCGAGTGGGTTTTGATTTTGTTTCGTGTGTTTTTAGTGTCTGTTATTCTTATACATGTGCTTTTCTCTCTATTCTTAGCAATGGAGGCTTCCTTGGATCACTGTGTATTGCGTAAGGGTAATACAACAGACAACCCACAAACACTTCACTCAACTTGTGCTGTCTTTTTCTCCATATCTGAATTTAACTGTATGAATGATTGTTTTAGCATATACGCTCTTATCAGTTTCTCTCTGTATTCTGAGGAGGTGCGGCTCCCAAGATGTCTCGTTCTGCTGGGCGTAGTATTAGTACACAGCCAACAGGTACTTCACTCAACTTGTATTGGTCTTTTTTGAATATGTTTTTACATCTAATTGTCTTTTTCTCCATATCTGAATGTCACTATTTGAATGATTGTTTTGCAAAGACAGCTCCTCAAATGGCATTTAATTCTCTATATTGTGTGAAACAAGATATACTTCTAATCATCATTTTCTGAATGTCACTCTTTGGTTGGTTTTGGCATGTCTCCAGACTGCAGAATGATGGTTGAATGTGATTCTGTGTCACATCTGGGTATACGCTGCAGCTGTTTATACCGACATGACAACTGCTCTCTCAAGACGAACTTTGAAGTAGATCAACTGTAAGACGCAAGGAAACCATGAAACTGCCACACTGACAAGCTGACATGTACTTTTTTACAGTAGCCCTTCGCTGCAGAACACTCGAGATCCAGGTGGCGGAGTCGGGTAGGTTAAGGGCTATGTAAAGTTTTATCTTTACTTTACAAATCACAGACATTTGCATTTACATTTACATTTATGCATTTGGCAGACGCTTTTATCCAAAGCGACTTACATTGCATTATACTATACATTTGTATCGGAGTATGTGCAATCCCTGGGATCGAACCCATGACCTTGGCATTGCTAGTGCCATGCTCTAACCACTAAGCTACAGGAAAGCAGACATGTTATTACAAATGACTAGAGGTCCCCAGATAATAGTAATCCCGTGCACATAGGGATAATTAATATTTTAGACCATGCTCCTGTAATGTTGGGTTTAGTGCCACTAATGATGCTTCACTTTTGAAAAGTCAAAAGATTGTGCATTGTCTGAAATGCCAACATGCAGCTTTGGAAAGACGGTTGAATTTGCAGTCTAAATTAGAGGAACTTGATAGGAAATTTAAAATAACTCCTAGTAAAATGCTGCATAGAACTGATAGGCACTAGATCGGCACTTGACCAGCTGTTAACTCGAGAGCAAAATCTGCTTTGTTTTATGCAAGACAAAGACTTTACGAATCGGGAAATAACGAAACACTTATAAGCTCAACACTTGCAAGAAAAGTTTGGGTTGCCTTCTCATCATTTATTTACGGAAGAGGATTAGGGCCAAGCAATAATAAAAAAATAAAACCATCTCGAGATTAAAGTTGTTAAATTTCGAGAAAAAACTCGTTAAATTTCGAGAAAAAAGTCTAAATAAAATGTTGAGAATAAACTCGTTAAATTACGAGAAAATCGTTAATTTTCAAGAATAAAGTCGAGATAAAATGTTGAGAATAAACTCGTTAAATTACGAGAACAAATTTGTTAAATAATGAATTTGTTCTCGTAATTTAACGACTTTTTTCTCATAATTTAATGAGTTTATTCTCAACATTTTATCTCGACTTTTTTCTTGAAATTTAACGAGTTTTTTCTCGTAATTTAATGAGTTTATTCTCAACATTTTATCTCGACTTTTTTCTTGAAATTTAACAACTTTATTCTCGAGATGGTTTTATTTTTTTATTATTGCTTGGCCCTAATCCTCTTTCGTATTTATTTGGTTTTCATCAAATTAGACATTTTATTGAGAAAACTCTCCAGATAAAGACGTTTATAGAGTTAGATTTATTTTTGAAGCATTCTCCCAATGAAAGAAATGCTATTTATAAGGTTTATACTCAGCTAGTTTCAAATTCAGGAAAAAATTCACAATTATTGTTATCAGGGTGGGAGAGGGACTTTGGGCAGGTACAGGAGGATGAGAGATGGTTGAATGCGGATTATGAAGTGTGTACTGATGTGTAATAATGCACAAGGAACACTTTAAAATACTACAATGTGTACATTGTGCTCCTTATGTACTTTCTAAGATTGACCCAAAATATTCGCCAGTTTGCCTTAAATGTAAAGTTGATTTGGGTACATATTCCCAAATGTTTTGGTTATGTCCCTTGATAAGTCATTTTTGAGATAAGATTAAAACAAAGCTTGACCATATACTGAACTGTTCTATTGTCAAAGATCCTTGTTTTTTTATTCTGAGAATGAGTAAGGAGGACAGTGGATTATCCTTTTTACAGGCCAAGCTGGCAAGAAACTTATTATTTTTGGCTTGTACTTGTTTACTTGCGGTATGGATAAAAGATTAACCCCAACATTGGTTCAAAGGTACACTGACATTTTCTAAATTCTTCCTTTTGAACATCTTGGGGCTACAATTAAAGGGACTGAAGCTGAATTTTTGAATTTGTAGCAAATTAGCTCAAAATAAATATGATAATTAATCATAGCTAGTTATAATTATAAATATTTGGATCAGTTAATAAAATTAATACTACAATGATTTAACCTGTTTGTCCAATGAACAAACAGGTTAATTGTTTATTAATTCTAAGAAATGTTAATTTCCAGGTTATGGGAAATAACAATCTTATTGTACAGTACTACTCAGAGACTGTAGTCAGGATCTGCATGAATAGGGACTCCAGCATATGAGTGCAAAACACAGACAACTTTACGTGTGACATGAACAAGACTTTATTAACTAGACTAAACACTTAACTACTCTAACATTCACACACATACATGCACACAGTTTACCAAGGGAAAGAGAGAGCTGAAGCAGAGTACAGGAAAGCAAGAAGTTACAGCATTGTTTGACATTCAGCAGATCAACAGCCAACCATCAGTTTAGTTTTAACACACTCTTCTTTAAAAGGGGTAAGGATACTCAATGTATCCGATAATGAGACTAAGTTTGATACTTGCATGTCTCTCCAAGTTGAATTAAAACTGTCCTGATGTAATTTGTGGAGGCTTCCGTTGAATCTTTGCTGATATTGTCTTGATGAAAGAGAACCAGTTGGATTCAGAGGATCTTTGGTGAATGGAAGGTCTAGGCCGGAGCCTGGCACAAGCTTGGGGTTCCTTAGAAGCTGCCTAAATTTCTTTATTTCTGCCTAAACTCTGTATGTATTGCAGCAGAACCTGAGTCCCAGATGGACCCTTTGCTCCAGCTGGTCTCTCTGCTCCAGCTGGTCTCTCTTCAGAAGGCCTCGGGATGCTGGGAACTGAACGCCTCACTTGCTGCCGTGTTTGGGAAGACAGAGAGTGAGGTGGCCAATCACAGACCAGCACAGGTGGGGCATATGATGTCATATCCTCAGGTACATCATGATTGGTTCAGTGTGTGTGACATAGTTGTGTGTTCCAGGTGGACGGGTCAGTGTGGGCCACCGTTCTGGCTCTGATCTGGTTATATGCATGTAGATCAGATGACCAGGTTGAGTGGCAGTTTGTGGCCATGAAGGCAGCGTCATGGATCCGCTCTCAGAAACGTGAGTCAACATTCATTAATTTACCTTTCAATGCTTGATGTTGACAGAAAACAGCAGTACTTTACATGTTCTTGTACACTGTCGATTGAGTTTGGAGGTGTTTGTGTGTTTCAGCGGAGGGCCTGTCTCAGTGTGTGAGCGACGGGAACGTCCTGTTGGGAGGTCAGGTGACTGAAGGCATGCTGGGAATCTGAAGACTGAAGAATCTTGTGCTGTCAGAAATCAAATAACTCATTCTTTATCATAAAAATCTGTGTTTTTCTGCTATAAAATATAGTATGTTTTTAAGAATAAAACTGACATTTGTATCAGCGGTAGAGAGATTTTTTTAGTATATGATAGCTATTGGGTCTGTCATAAATTCATGTTATTACTCTAAATACAATTCTAAATATATAATCAAAATTTGTGAGTGATCATGAATCCATTATTTCGCTGTGTGTTGTGGTGAGCAGACTGTGTCGGTGTGACTTTACCAAACCATTAAAGTCTTTCTTCACTAGTTATAATTATCTGTCTGATATTTAGAAATGCATTTAATGCATTACAGATTAAATATGAATATTGTGAGCTTGGGTAATCTTTACTCCAGCTTCCTGACTGCATCATAGAAAGAGGATAAAGCAGTCTGTTGCGGTTCTTGTAAAAAGTCTTGTTACCTGTAGCCACATATAAGTAAGGGATGATAACAGTGTTTCAAGTTTCTTTTATTTCTAAAGTACATTTACAACAGCCAAGGGACAAAAAACAGCTCTCGAGCTAATTTAAAGGCCCACTGAAGAGTGTTGGAACGTGCGACATTATTCAATGTGTTGACGTAATTTCAACTGAAACAGGAAGATGGCGATATATCGAACAGCTCCACCCCTTTTTTTAAAATAGCCAATAGTGTTTTGTTTATGTTACAGCTGTTAAACTTAGTAAAACCTCAGTTTCCTTTTAATCTGTAACAGTTTCTCCTCATAATCTCCTCTATATCGCTTTAATATACAGAAATCTGTGCAGAATTCATATGGGTCCGATACCTTTTGTGGTCTGAGCCGACTCGCACAAATGATCCGCGGATGGGTGATGGTTACATTTTTCTGTTTTAAACCAAGAAGGGGAGTCAATGGATATCACACAAAAAGCAATGTGCAAACTTTGCACAAGAGTTATGCCGGTGAAAGCTTAACCTCGGTCAGTATTCAAAGTGAAAGTAAAAAGTGACGGAGGTGCCTGAAAATATTCTCTCCGAGACGGATTTCAACATAACGGTATATAACTGCCTTAATTTATTCCATTATTTCTCTTCTGGCCCGTAAATATAGTGAAACAAATGAGAATAATAGTATTTCGTGTTAAAAAGGTTGTTTTTTTAAAGTCGGTGCTTGAAATAGCCTAAAGCTGCGCTTAATTTTCATTGATGACTGCAGTGTTGGGAAATATTATTGACTGTTAATAATTTTTATTATAGGCCTATAATTCATTGTACAGACCTAAAAAAATGTTTAAACATTTTCAAAGATAGCTAATAGCCTAATCTTTTATTATCCTCACAGAACGTCAGTGTATTTAGTGTGTTATGTTACTGACAAATAATCAGGATGCTCTTCAGCTGTGTACAGGAACCCTTGCAGCGTGGTCCACTGCTTGATTTGTCTCAAGCCCCAGCCTAAAATTGAGCATCATTTACAAAATTTTTGCTTGTGGGATGCAGAGGATGGTCGTATACATGAGGAAGTCATGAGGGCCAAGGAGTCGCAAGAGAAGTGGGCAAGAGAAGGGAGGATTATGAATTTGTCACAGGTCAGGAAATCGGTCAGGGAGGACCAGTCTTGTGACTCCTTGGCTGAATATTTCAGCTCAAAGGTATTCCTGATCCAAGAGAGGCATGACAGGTAGGGAAGTGTATAAATGTAGAGTTGGTTAGGCATTGTAATAAATTTGTGATGGGTGTAATAGACTGTACAGGGGTGTGATAGTCATACCATAGTCATGGACCCTTTTATTCATCCAGTACTGCAAGCCAGGAGTCCGAAATTCTTGCTCTTGCAGAGGAGGGCATGGCTGAGGTGTGCAACCACCTCAACCAACATAAGGGGGTTCCTGCAAAGAGCAATACAGAGTTCCGGAGTTTATATCAAATAAAAAAAAAAAACACAAGAAAGACAGCAAAGCAATAATAAAGGGAGTTTACATCAGAAACATCAATCTGAAATAAATCTTTAAAAATCAATGTTTTAACATTTAAATCAACAGAAATCTTAACAGAAATCAACATTTCTTGTCTCGTCACATTCAGTGACGCATTGAGCTACGTGAATCAAATATAAATTATACCATATTTTACATTGAAAACAGGGAATTTTTTTAAAAAGTTGAGTTGCTTGCATCCCTGAATATTACTCTCGGTCTTTCAGCATTCCTCTCGTAAAACAGTTAAATATTGATGTTTAGCTGCTACTTTCCATGCACACTTTAAGAGATGAAACTAAAGTGTTGCACTGGAATTCATACTTGTCTTCTGTAACACCCGCCTTCTTTGATTAGATTGGCCATCTCACTCTTTTTGACACTGACGAGAGCGCTAGTTAAGTCCTGACACAGAGCAACCTAAAAACTTTTAAAACTTTTTGTCCTCCAAATAACAAACAGAGCTGCATGTAATGAAGTGCAGCAGAGCAGCATCAAGAATACAAAATATTGAGGGACAATTCGGTAATTTCTAATTTTNTGAGGTGTGCAACCACCTCAACCAACATAAGGGGGTTCCTGCAAAGAGCAATACAGAGTTCTGGAGTTTATATCAAATTTCTGGATGGCCCCAGGGAATGTGTTCTCTTCTTTGCTTTGCGGGACATTGCAGTCAACGAGGAGCTCCTGTGGGATTATGGAATGCGCAGATCAGCATTCCAAGGAGAAGGGTGGGATCTTTCTTGGCTTGATGATTGACTTGGCAAAGAGCTGGGATCATGTAGCTCTTCTTTTAATTTCATGAAATGACATTATTTAAAAGAACAATTGTGCTGTACAAGAGGATAAATATCTAAAAAAAACACAAGAAAGACAGCAAAGCAATAATAAAGGGAGTTTACATCAGAAACATTAATCTGAAATAAATCTTAAAAAATCAATGTTTTAACATTTAAATCAACAGAAATCAACATTTCTTGTCTCGTCACATTCAGTGACGCATTGAGCTACGTGAATCAAATATAAATTATACCATATTTTACATTGAAAACAGAGAATTTTTTTAAAAAGTTGAGTTGCTTGCATCCCTGAATATTACTCTCGGTCTTTCAGCGTTCCTCTCGTAAAACAGTTAAATATTGATGTTTAGCTGCTACTTTCCATGCACACTTTCAGAGATGAAACTAAAGTGTTGCACTGGAATTCATACTTGTCTTCTGTAACACCCGCCTTCTTTGATTAGATTGGCCAACTCACTCTTTTTGACACTGACGAGAGCGCTAGTTAAGTACTGACACAGAGCAACCTAAAAACTTTTAAAACTTTTTGTCCTCCAAATAACAAACAGAGCTGCATGTAATGAAGTGCAGCAGAGCAGCATCAAGAATACAAAATATTGAGGGACAATTCGGTAATTTCTAATTTTTGGGTAATTTCTAATTTGGAGTCCCTCAATGTCAATGGTGGCTACATATCCATTTCATACACTAATATGTATCATATCTTCTACATTTATAATGAACCACCAAATTTATAATGAACGACTGTGATTCAAAGAGTCAAAAAGACATCTTAGGCCTAACTTACCTAATGCAGAGGAAGCTGCCTCATTTCCAAATTGTGAGGCTTCAAAGTTAGAGCTCCCTCTCCTTTAGTTGTGGGTTTATTTTAAAAGTGATAAGTACATATCCATTTAGTTTAGTTAGCCTACTATTTAGCAGAAGCCTCAACTATAGCGGGAACAGAACATGAAGAGCGTCCTCTCGAGTACTGCCAAGAACAAGATATGTTCTTGAGCTCGGACTTGGGAGAGATCCTGTTTCATCAAGTCTCTGGTATGGCTATGACCAAACTCTGCCTATGTTTCCCCTATATCATTAAATAGCACATTCTCCACCATTAATTGTCGGGGAATTTACAGTTAAAGAGCAAAAAGACCAGATGTGATGAATGAAGAGACAGAGTTGAGAGTGAAGAGAAATTTTACTGAAAAATAGTTTGCAGTTTCATCAGCAGAAGTCAGCTTTAAGTCTCTTGAGTTCATAGTTCCACAACAACTATACTTGGTTAAACGATTCTGGTTAAGAAATAGGTAAAGTAGGTACAGAAAAAATGTCCACACTTGGACAGATAGGCAGAAGCACATCTCCAACGATTATCTGGATGACACCAAGACCATGGTTTAGGCACAAAGTTCACAAAGGTCACAGATTGATGGTGATCTTAACTTTAATTTGGTCCATGATCCAGCAGACAGATCACCTGTTAAAGGTTCTGCCTTGATACCATCAGCAAGAGCTGTAAAACACATGATGGCTGAATTAAAGCTGATATTTGGAGGGCTTTACATAAGACTCACCAAGATTTCTCTTTTATCCCTGACCACATGAAAGTTTTATCAGAACAGACTTTTTTCTTTTGCACAAAACACAGGAATACTTAGTTGACTCATGTGAATACCTTCAATGAACCCTATCTGACCATTCCCTATTAGTTCTTACAGTTAATGCTCCTACTACAAGAACACATCTTGGAAGATGAAGATTTAGTAATTATCTCCTGAATGACCTTGATTTTACAGCTTAAGTGACAAAATAGAAAGTTTCTTGAACTTTAACGTGGGCTCTGCCTCTCCAGGGATGACTTGGGACTCATCTGGTTTAAAGAAAAAATATCAGAGTAAACTGAATTTACTTTCCAGAGACATTAAAACATTGGAACATGACTGTTCTGTTTGTGGAGATGAAAATATGTTTCAGAGACTATAAGCTCATTGCAGCTCGAGTATGAAATGCTGTCCACTAAAGAAGCATAGTGTTAGATCCAAACAATGCTATTATGAGCATGGGGATAAAATTGGCAAGTTGTTGGCTTGACAAATTACGAAAAGAAGATGCAGTCTATTAATGCAATCCGTTGAGTTGACAATACTTTTATCTGAGATCCTATTCTTATTTATCAGGGATGTATGCAATTCTATAAGTTGTTATATACCTCCCAAGGCACTGACACACTATTCTGGATAAATTGGACATCAGGGGGACATCACTGAGGTCGAAATAAAAGAGGCCATATCATGCCTAGCTGTTGGCAAGTCGCCTGGTATGGATGTTTTTTCTATATTTTTTAAAGCATTTATACCCAAATTAATAAAACCACTGAAGGATATGTATATCCAGGCTATAGAGTCTCAGCGTTGACCAGATTCTCTCGAACAGGCAATGATAACTCTTCTACTTAAGCCTGGTAAAGACCCCTGTCTGTGTGGCTCATATATATATTTCATTACTCAATTCAGACTACAAGGTATTTGACAAAACTAATGGCTTAAGATTGAAAGAAACAAGTAATCTCACAGTTAGTACACATGAATCAGACAGGATTTATTCCAAATCAATCTTTTTTTTGTCAACATTTGTAGACTTCTGAATGTAACTTGCTCTGCTTCTGGATTATGCAGTTATTGCCATCTCTTTAGATGCTGAAAAGGCCTTTGGCTGAGTGGAGTGGAGGACATCTTTTAGTTCGCCAAAAGATGAATTTTGGTCCTAAATTCATTAATATGGTTAAGATGTTTTATAACCACCCAACACAAGTCATTCAGACCAATAGTGAGATTTCAACTCAATTTTTTCTTAGAACGGGGTACAAGACAGCGTTGTCCACTGTTTCCCCTTTTTAATCGCTCTAGCATTTTCATTATAATGCACAGCATTCCAATAAAGGGAAAGACATTTTTTGGGGCAAAACGAAGGATGACGGCATGGAAAGCCTCCAACAATGAAGTTTGGTGGTGGGCGCTCAGTTTTGCAACATCTTTGTGCATTCTTTTGTTTGTCAGCAACTTCTCCAAATTGTTGAAAGCTACAGTATCTGCAGACAATAAGAAAATATCATATTAGAAACAATACAGTACAGATTATTACAATGATGATCTCTGGTCAATTTGTGACTAAATAACTGTAGTTGTCTGTTTACTGTTTTGACATTTAGCCTGTATATTGATTAAATACCTGCTTGGAGCCATTTACTCTTGTCAGTTGTCTTGCGGGTCACATGCTCGCACTTGAGGATCCTCGTGTGTATGGGCATCTCAAACATTGTTCAGGATCGCGGTCCACTTTGCAGTTCTCTCTGGCTCGGAGGTTGAGCCAGCTGCAGTCCAGTATATGTGGTTGTTGATGCTTTTCATCCACTTCTTGAGTTTCTCACAGTCTTTCTGCTTACTGATTGCTTCTGTTTCTTTGAAATTCCTTAAAATGAAAGCATAATACATTCCACTTAGTAAAGATACTCATAAACTGAGTGATTATTCTATTGTAGCATTTCATAATCAATTTCAAAGCATTTGTTACCATTTACTCATAGTGTCACAATTTCAAAGTAAGGACAAGTCTTTTCACCTAATGGGATACTTACGCAAGCTTCAAAAAAATCTAACATCAGGTCATTCTCACCAAAAGGATATCACTAACAACTCAAAGAAAGGAAAAGGCTGGAGCAAAACTGATTTTGTATGGTATAATGGACTATGGACGTCAATCAGCTCCATATTGGCACTGACAGTATACCTTTTGCCATGTGCCAGACATCGTAGTAATGGGTTATGTTTCTCTTCCTGAGGAACGTCTGTACTTGTGGATGACGATCAATGACAATGCAATCGAGGTTGATGCCACGCGACTCCAGTAATGCTAGACTCCTTGCCAGGCCCTCTTCTTCCACCAACAACCTCGTTGCTATCACTTTTTCCTCCTGACTTAGCCACTGCAGATTCACATCCCGTGTGACTTTCCAGTATTGAATAACTGCTGTTTCAATGAAAGCTCTGGCATGGCGTCGAAATGTTTCATACCTAAACAACTGTAGCTTCATTCAAGACCTGTTGGTGTGGGGGGATAAATAATACATGTAATTTGATCTAAATTTAAGTAATTCACAGTTAAAGCAACTACAGTTGCACATCATTTACCTTTTCGATTTGTATGAAAGATGCACCACTGCTGAAAATTCAGCTTTGATCACAGGAATAAATTACATTTTACTATATTTTCACATAGAAAACAGTTATTTTAAATTGTAATAATATTTCACTATATTACTGTTTTTACTGTATTTTTAATTAAATAAATGCAGCCTTGGTGAGAAAACTTCTTTTAAAAACATTAAAAATCTAACTGATTCCAAACATTTGACTGGTAGTGATATAGAAGGCTAAAATTACAAAACATATTTAACAACCACAAAGAGCATATAGCTCGGGCTATGTGCTCTTAGTGGTTGTTAAATATGTTTTGTAATATGATTGTTTTACAATATCTGTTAATAAATCATGTTTTAAATGAACATACATGATCATTTTAATAAATAATGAATCCACTTTACCTGAAATGAAATTTGTCAGGACTGCATGATCTCAAAATGTTTATTGGTGTACACCTTGCAAATAACACATTAAATCAACTGTATTTAAATGAACCGTGTCTTGCCTAAAGCCCCCTTAGCTGATCTAAACCCACTCTATACCACAGCTTCACAGGGCTTATTGCTTATATATATAAAGAGTGTAATTAAACTCGAGGAACATACTGTAGCATACCTGAAAAAGGAAATGTATAAAAATTATATTATATGCAACAAAATTAAAACATTATGATTCGTGTTGACTACATTAGAGAACTGATATTTCACATTCACACAGCTCCAGCTCACTGGAGATAAAATGATAGTTTTGTTGCCTCTGCGTTACCGCTTTTGGGTCAGCAGGTGTTGCTATTACTGCACATGCGCAGATGGAAAGCGCATTCAACACTCATCGTTTGGAGCGCTGCCATTTTGTGGGAAAGAAATCGGAACAAATTCATAGTGCAAACGGAGTTCACAATCAGCCTACACTGTTGAATCCTGGTATGTATATGTGAAGTGTTGCCAGAGTCACAGTTTTCACACATTCAGGGGATTCTGAAATTGATTTTGCTCGTTTCTCACAGAAGTCTTCCGAGGCCCATAGTCCATGATGTCTTTCAGCAAAACATCGTATATTGAGTAGCAGTAAAGGTAGAGTCTTTTTTCAGTACATACAATATAACACACACACACACACACAGGTTTGTTTTTGTCAATTGTGGGGACATTCCATAGGTGTAATGGTTTGTATACTGTACAAACTGTATTTTCTCTCCCCCTACACTACCCCTACCCCTAAACCTAACCATCACAGGAAACTGTGCACACTTTTACTTTCTCACTAAAACTCATTCTGTGTGATTTATAAGCCTTTTGAAAAGTGGGGACATGGGGAATGTCCTCATAAGTCACCCTCTCCTTGTAATACCTATGTCATACCCATGTCATTATACACATTTGTGTCCTGATATGTCACAAAAACATGCGCACACACACACACACAGACAGTGTTCTTCCTGTCTATTTCANTGCTGACTCAGAGCGAAACGAGAACAAACGCGATTTGCCACTACACACTTCCTAGCAAAATACACGCCACTGAAATCAAACTAGAAACAACACAAGTACTTACAGAATGCAGATCCTCTTGTAGATTGAATGATTCTCTCTGATGATAGAGTGTTGTAGATAAATAATAAATCAAGGCAGAATATTGAAACAGGAATAGAAAGAATCCCAGCAGGTTTGTTTACTCGTTTATTTCAAAGATGGAAAATAACTTTAAATTAATGATAAATGTGCATTTTGAAATTCATTTTATTTGTCAAAAACAAGAAGAAAGAAAAAGATGTGTGTGTGACTGCAACAGAGAGCTTTTTTATAGAAATTGACAAATAAAAGCACCAAAACTGGCCTAAATCTGAAAAAATGTACATGTAAATAAAGGTCTGGTCCTTGACCATAAACACAAAGTGGAACGAAATTTCTATCTCATACACACACACACACACACAGTGTTCTTACTGTCTATTTCAACTGCAAACGTTCAGCTGTAGTATTAATGTAATGAAGAGAAAATAAGAGACTCTATAACATCTCACTGTTACTGATTCATCATGAGCTCAAAGCATTATGGGTAGAGTCTGTTCTGATTCATCATCAGCTCAAAGCATTATGGGTAGAGTCTCTCGACAGTCTGTTCTGATTCATCAACACAGTTTCACTGATGATCCATCATAATAAAACCCAAACCCAGGATAGAGTGGTTGAGTGAATGTGGTCTGGACTGTGTGGATGAGGATCATTGTGTCTCCAGAGACGCTGTAGAAGGACAGAGTTCCTGCACTCTGATCCACATACACTCCTGTTCTATAGTAAATCTTCTCATTCACTGTTCTAGTGATGATGGGCTTTACAGGGAGTTCAGTCTGTATCTTATTGTGTCTGAATGAGTATCTGGAGCGAGAGCAGAACAAACTCCAGGACTGATCATTATATCCAAACCAACACTCATGACCCCGTCCCTTCCTGCTGATGCTCTTATATGACACTGATATAAACACACCATCATCATCACTCCACTCAATCTCCCAGTAAGAGCGTCGATCACACACACTCTCTCTACACAACACCTGACGATAATAATCAAATCTGTCTGGATGATCAGGATACGACTGAGTCTCTGGGAAAGTGTCAGTAATCACTGTGTTCCTCTCAGACAGACGGAGGTGTTTATTCACTGTGTTCAGATCCAGAGTGATCCGATGGGAATCTGATGGAGATAAAACACATCACAATCAGGAATGATCAATCTGATCTTTTAATGTATCTGAACTCTTCATGGCTCAATGTTCAGTGTATCATCAGTGTCTCAGCTGACCAGATATCCTGAATCATCATTATCATGATCAATTATTAAACTCTTCTATCATGATCTCTTTCTCCTTCTCCAGGAAGAACATGAACACATTCAGTGAGTTTCTCAGTAACTTACACTGTAGGAAGTCGTTCCTGGTCTTGGGATTCATGTTGGTGAATGTGACTGTGGAAATCAACAGACATGAACAGTGTGAAGAGAAATGACAAAATCAAATGCATTCATTCCTAATATGATGTTGTACAATATGACATTAGATGATGAAAGACTCATTTCTGAGAGCAGGGCCCGTATGTATAAAACTTCTCAGAAATGCTCTTAAGAATAGTCTTAAGTTTTGACTTAAGTGTCAAAAATTTCTTAGTAAAGAGTAGGAGTTTTCTAAGAGTAGGAGACTTTTATAAAGAAGCTAAAAGCAACTTTTAGTAAAGTGTAAGACGGATTCTTAAGTGTTGTGAACTAAGGACTACAACAGTGGTTCCCAAACTGGGGTACGTGTACCCCTGGGGGTACGTGAGGTGACAAAAGGGGGTACGCGAACAAAATGCTGAGTAGTTCATTTAATTCTAACTTAAATTAATATTAAAACCGAGCATGTATTTCTAACTGCCAAAATGCCGTAAATCCAGTACATTTAATCAAATTACCTCATCATTTGCAGTCAAAAATGACTGTATCCACACAAGCAGCATGCAAATGATGGATTGCGTGCAGAATCTGCTGCCTTAAATCGCACTAAATTACAAGTCGTTCTCGACAATGCACCTTTGTAAAAGTGGGGATTTAGCACATAAAATTGATTAATTTCGATTTAAGACTCAAACTTTCTCCGATACAAAAACATACCTTATGACATTCTTGTATTTAATGATGATAACTAGCAAGAATGCAATTGTTCCCAAATATCATGACTGCAAACGTGACATTATGACATTATTATAAAATTTAAACACAGTACTGTCAGTATTTACTCTATTTTGCAATGAAATAATAGTTCTAAATAAAACCACAGCAGAACTACAACACACGTCTGTGTTTCGCGAACAATTCTGCGGCTTTGAACGAATCGTGAGAGTCAATGATTCAGTGATTCATTCACAGCCACTTGCTTCGTTACTGAATGAATGACTCGATGACTCACTCATAAAAACAGTGACTTGCTGCCACCTACTGGCAGTTTTAGTTTAATATTTAAAAGTTTTACTTAGTTTTACCATCATTGCATATTTCTCTATTGAACATGTTTATTTAAAACATTATTTATTTTATAAAGTTATTCATAAAGGTAAAAATATGCACTGGAAAATCAATTTAGGGGGCAAATATTGTCCCTTAATGGTAAAGGTGTGACTGCAGTCGAAGTGGAAGAGAAGGGGGTACGCAGAAGGATGGTGATCCCTTCAGGGGGTACTCCAAGGTAAAAAGTTTGGGAACCACTGGACTACAATGATGTCAACTCAAAATGGCCACCCTCAACCTCTGAATCAGCCAATAGCGAGCCTGGAAGGGTGAAGTCACAGCAGCACAACACCAGTCATTTAATGTTATTATAAAAACAATAATAGTAAAAAAAAAAAAAAAACGTTTTAATATTTCGATTGATTTAAAAGCAATAGCTTTGCATTGTGCAAAATTATCACAAATTAGAAAAAGATTCCACACCATCAATACTATTGATATATATTGATATATTGGTCTCCTCATTTACAGTTGGAGCAATGATGTGTCATGAGTTCATCAACGGCTCCAACAACTGCAGGGAAGCCCACAGTCAACATAAAAGTGGCTTTCTTTTGCCGCATGGTTTGATGGTCAGTTGGAAAGTCAATGAACTGCCATAGAGTAGAGGCCAAATGTGATGTCCAGCCATATGAAAATTGACATCTTCAACCTTAATTCAGCTTAATTAAACTTTTAAAAATGTGTTAAAAGATGTAAGCACATCGACTAGCTGAGCTTGGAGTCAATAGTTTCATGTGTGATAATGAAATTAAATTTCAAATTATTTCAAATTATTTTTGGCCAGTCTGTCATACAAAGAATTTATGAACACATGCAAAAACAAGAGGGAACCAATTAAATATTAAAAACGGATTTTGTTGTATTCAATGTCATATTTTAAAACATTTAAATAATATAAAAATAAAAATATTTTTTCTCATATTTTGATGGTTTAAGCAAAATTGTTTGCGATTAACAACAAACTCTTGTTTGTATTTACTCTTGTGTACTGTATGTTCATCTTTTGTGCTTCCTTGTCGTTTGTTCATCAACTGCGCTTTATTTTTCGTAAAGCATTTTGTTTCGTGTCAGCTGCGATACACAAACATCCACTCTCATTATGTGTGTAACAGTGGCCAGATAGTGAGAGTTTTGCAGGTAAAATACTGCACACTGACACCCGCTAGAGAATGAGGTGTTTAACATCATTGGTAGTGCATTCGCCTCACATGCCAGCAGCGATCGGGCCGGGTTCGAGACCGACTCAGAGCAGGGTGGACTCAGAGGTAAGGATTGGAGTGTGAGTTTTGTTTGTTTGGGTTGATTCCAAATAATCAACAGTGTTCAACAACGAATTTAAGAAATCGCATACAGCACCTTTTAATGCATTAAACATATTAATTATTGTTTAAGTAATATTTATTACATTTATTTAAAGTTATTACATTTCTTATTAGATCAGTTACAAAAAGAATTGACAATCAAGTTTATATAATTTTATCAACTCTGTCATCATATCTTCATTGGAAAGCTTGTGTCTCCTCTTCTTTGCTGCCATCTTGTTACTCTTAACTAGGTTAAGACACCTCTCCAGCTCTCTTAAATAATTTAGGAGCAAAGACCTAGTCTTGGCACTTAAGAATAAATGTGATTCATAAAGGTTCCTAAGTCTAAGAATAAGAGTAAAATTACGTCATTCTTAGAATTTTGACACACTTAAGACTAAAATTTTACTCTGAGCGGCTTTATACATACTGGCCCAGATGAATCTCCAGGGCCTCATTTGTAAAACACATGAATCAGATTTGATCCTAAATTTCATGGATTTCATCCTGCATCATGTATAGAAACACTTGCTCTTGATGATGAGTGTCGTACTTCTGAAGCATCAAGGGATATTTGTGGCCGTTCTGAAGGTGGATTTTGATGCACTTGAATTTAAGATAAACTTTGAACAATGTAATTTAAGAATCGTGCACATGGACATTTATAAATCATAGGAACTGTTGTTCGTTCACATTTAGGGTCTTTCTTCACACGTCTGTATAATGGAGGCGCAGGACTTTACCTCCATCAGAGATCTTCTTCTTCAGCTCCTCTTTGCAGAAATCCTCCAGTTTGTCTCTCAGCTGACGGACAGATTCTCTCACGCCATCAAAAGAGGAGAGAGAACTGAAGGGATCGTCGGGTTCGTCTGTAGATTCAGGAGGAGCTGAGAGAGACTGGAAACTCTACAGAAAACACAAATCAAAACTTCAGCCAATAACCTGCTCTATATCAGATCTGTTGTTGATCTTCAGTAACTCAATCTCAATCCAGCACTTTCACACAATCAGATACTTTCTTCTCTTACTCATTATTTAGTGATAAAAACTATTTGACATGAAATGTTTCTCCTGCTCAAGTCCACTATTTATGTTTAAAAACATTTTAAAATTATAATTAAAATAATTATTTTAATTAAATGAATGTATTATAGTTTACATTTATATAAAATGATGTTAGCTAAAATTAACAGTGCCTGTTAATTTTGATCCACTTAAGTAGGATTTAAGTATCTTTAAATGTAATTTCATAATTACTTCTGTTGTCTCTGAAATATGATTAAAGTTACTGCTCAATGAACTGACAAGCATTTATGATAAACTAAATATACTTTGTCATTTCTACTGAAACTTGTCTGTGATGCGATCAAATATATTAGTAATATCGGTAAAATACACCGTTAAAATGATAACCAAGTACTTTATTTGTGCTTTAGTGTTAGTTCAACACATCAGAATAAGTGAATAAATTCTTTATAGCACAACAAGAGATTAAATTTTTTTTTAATATTTTTACAAAGTGCACTTTTTATAAGTCTACTTAAGTGTTTTAAGAAACATGAAAGTGTCTCTTTTAAGTGGCCTTTTATTTCATTAATATATTATCTGCAAGTCCAGTTTAAAAAAAAAATATTTTAAGATTTGAAGTAATTAACTAATTACTTAATTAAGCACACTTCTGGTTTTTGGACTATGTGTGAACTTTCTAGGAAATGGTTTGGATGATAAAACACCTGCTAAGATCATAAATGTCTGTGTAACAGGTCGAGCGCATCAAAAGCATCAAATTGTAGGATTGAGAAAATATCCAGAGGAAAAGCAGTTCAAAAGCTACGAGTAGATTAACCAATCTTATCAGGTTTGAAATCACCTGACCCAACTTTAGAGAAAATTACTGAAAATACTGTAGTAGAAATAGAAGATTTCATTAAAAAAAGATGATGAAAAATCTAGTTGGGTGGAAATTGACACCATCAAGTTCACTGATTTCATCATGACAGAAGAAACCAGAGGAAAAAAATAATTAATGGTGTTTGCCTAATAATTTATATATATNCCAATAACCTGCTCTATATCAGATCTGTTGTTGATCTTCAGTAACTCGTCTCAATCCAGCACTTTCACAGCATCAGATACTTTCTGCTCTTATTCATTATTTAACTGTTTGACATGAAATGTTTCTCCTGCTCAAGTCCACTGTGATCCTGTTCTTCTAGATCTCTGTTACCTGCAGGAAATGGATGTGATCCTGTGTGTGTGAAAGCTGCTCCAGCTCAGCGTCTCTCCTCCTCAGATCATTGATCTCCTGCTCCAGTCGCTCCAGTCGTCCTTCAGCTCGACTCACTGCAGTCTTTTCCTGATCTCTGATCCGCTGTGTGGCCTCAGAGCGGCTTCTCTCGATGGAGCGGATGAGCTCAGTGAAGATCCTCTCACTGTCCTCCACTGCTGTCTGTGCAGAGCGCTGTTAGGACACACATCACAATCACACAGTGGCTTCAGTGAGTCTGACTGAGACTTCTCAAACTTCTCTTCTTCTCCAGACTCACCTTATGAGACTCCACAGCCTCTCTCAGCTGCTGAAGATCTTTCTGTCTCTGCTGGATCCTCTGATGGATCTTCATCTGCGTCTCCTTCAGCCGTTTCTGGAGGACAAACCAATAACAGGAAATGACACAGAAAACTACTATCACTAAGTTACATAAATCCAGAATTGGTGGAGGGCTAAAGATCTAGCATGGTGAGTTTATTCTGAAGGTTCAAACCACAGATTCATAGTTTCCTGAAATGAGATTATGAATGAATATAACACTTGAGCATACTTTTAAAAAGTGAACAAAGATGATATATTATTAAAATGCACAGTTTAATGTTTCAGTTCAAACTAATTTAAATATGAATCAAAGATAACACAAGTAAACACAACATGCAGTTTTTAAATGAAGGTTTTTAAAACAAAATCCAAACCCACATGGCCCTGTGTGAAAAAGTGCTGTTAAAACATAACTTAACTGTGGTTTATCACACCTGAGTTCAGTTTCTCTAGACACACCCAGGCCTGATTACTGCCACACCTGTTCGCAATCAAGAAATCTCTTAAATAGGACCTGCCTGACAAAGTGAAGTAGACCAAAAGATCCTCAAAAGCTACACATCATGTTGAGATCCAAAGAAATTCAGGAACAAATGAGAAAGAAAGTAACTGAGATCTATCAGTCTGGAAAATGTTATAAAGCCATTTCTAAAGCTTTGGGACTCCAGCGAACCACAGTGAGAGCCATTATCCACAAATGGTGAAAACAAGGAACTGTGGTGAACCTTCCCAGCAGTGGCCGGCTGACCAAAATTACCCCAAGAGCACAGCGACGACTCATCCAAGAGATCACAAAAGACCCCTCAACAACATCCAAAGAACTGCAGGCCTCACTTGCCTCAGTTAAGGTCAGTGTTCATGACTCCACCATAAGAAAGAAACTGGGCAGAAATGGCCTGCATGGCAGAGTTCCAAGACGAAAACCACTGCTGAGCAAAAAGAACATAAAGGGTTGTCTCAGTTTTGCCAGAAAACATCTTGATGATCCCCAAGACTTTTGGGAAAATACTCAAACAAAAGTTGAACTTTTTGGAAGGTGTGTGTCCCGTTACGTCTGGCATTAAAGTAACACAGCATTTCAGAAAAAGAACGTCATACCAACAGTAAAATATGATGGTGGTGATAGTGTGATGGTCTGGGGCTGTTTTGCTGCTTCAGGACCTGGAAGACTTGCTGTGATAAATGTAACCATGAATTCTGCCGTCTACCAAAAAATCCTGAAGGACAATGTCCGGCCATCTGTTCGTGACCTCAAGCTGAAGTAAACTTGGGTTCTGCGGCAGGACAATGATCCAAAACACACCAGCAAGTCCACCTGAATGGCTGAAGAAAAACAAAATGAAGACTTTGGAGTGGCCTAGTCAAAGTTCTGACCTCAATCCTATTGAGATGCTGTGGCATGACCTTAAAAAGGCGGTTCATGCTCGAAAACCCTTCAATGTGGCTGAATTACAATGATTCTGCAAAGACGAGTGGGCCAAAATTCCTCCACAGCGCTGTAACAGACTCATTGCAAGTTATCGCAAACGCTTGATTGCAGTTGTTGCTGCTAAGGGTGGCCCAACCAGTTATTAGGTTTAGGGGGCAAGCACTTTTTCACACAGGGCCATGTGGGTTTGGATTTTGTTTTCCCTTCATAATAAAAACCTTCATTTAAAAACTGCATGTTGTTTACTTGTGTTATCTTTGATTCATATTTAAATTTGTTTGATGATCTGAAACATTAATGTGTGACAAACATGCAAAAGAAAAAAAAACACTTTTTCACACCACTGTACTTTAAAGTAAAACTTTTAATTTTACATTATGACAGAGTGTACTTTATAAAGTGTACTTATGAAACAGTCATAAAAGTTTACTCTCTTTCAGTACACTTAATTTGCCTTCATTATCTCTAAGTATTTTATTAAAATATACTTTTAATTCGAAGTACACTACAAGTACACTTAAGCACACTTATTTTTTAACCACTGGAGTTGTTTAGATTACTTTTATGCTTTTTTCTTGAAACATTTGTATCCATTGACTTCCAATGTATAGACTAAAATAGGTAAAGCATTCTTCAAAATATCACCTTTTACATTCTGCAGAACAAAGTAAGTCAAAGCGGTTTTGAACGGCATGACGGTGAGTAAATAAAGACGGCACTTTAATTTCTATGTGAACAATCCCTCTCAGTTCATACCTGTTTCTCTGTCCTCTGTGCTGCAGTCGATACAGTGTTGTGCTTTTTATGTTCATACTCCTTACACCGCACACAGATGCATTGTTGATCAGTGATACAGTACATTTCTAGCTCTTTATCATGTTTATGGCAGATCATGTCCTGCAGTCGTCCAGTGGCATCGATCACTTTGTGTGGCTTACGAGAGTGATATTCCTCATGACGGTCAAAATGAGTTGGACAGAAAGACTCCTGACACACCAGACAGGACTTGACGGCTTTGTGTTTTCTTCCAGTACAGACGTCACACTGCACATCTCCAGCTCCAGCGTAACAGTCAGCAGGAAGTTCAGTCTTCTTCAGTTTCTCCACCAGTTCAGCCAGAATGGTGTTTTTAGCTAAAGCAGGTCTTGGACTGAATGTCTGTCTGCACTGAGGGCAGCTGTAGACTCTCTCCTGATCCTCCTGATCCCAGCAGCCTGTAATACAGATCTTACAGTAACTGTGTCCACAGTGGATAGTCACTGGATCCTTCAGGAGATCCAGACACACTGAACACATGAACTCATCCTGAGAAAATCTGGCTTCTGCCATTTTACTGCACGAATACAGAGAGCGACACAAACACACAACAGCTCAACTTCACTTCAGTTTCTGTTTCCCTGAACTGACAAGTTGAAATGGTTTCCTGCTTCTGTGTTCGAGTGACGTGTGGAAAACAGGCGTGTCTGTAAAGCAGCTTCCTCATTCCACTTTCCTTCTGTGTTTATGTGGCTTTCAAGTGGAGTCGCATGAATGACGTGAGGATAGCAAAATAACGTAAACTGTGACATATTATACCCAAAAATTCTTCATACAGTGGACTAGCAGAAAAATTCATAAACAATTAGAACCAAAACTTATTCAGACACTTTGACCTGAACATGTTTTGCTTAAGTGTTATCTGACATAATTAAGATTTTTTTTTTCTGACACAGTTTAACTCTGAGATCTTGTGTGTTACCATTTTTTACAGGGAAGCTGTCAGTAATGCGATAGTTACTTGAATTTTTGGGTGAGAGCATTTAATTGCCAGAAGCAATCCATGTTACAGGCCCCAGAGGAGACTGGGTCTTGAGTTGATCAAGCCCACTGCAGCTGGACAGAACTGGGAGTGGTAAAGAAAGAGGAAACAGTGTTAAGGTTAATATATTGAAGGACAGATTAAATAAACATTGAAAGCCTATGTTTCCCAAACATTTTAATGAGATTGAGATTACAGAAGTGAGAGCACACACCTATAGTTATGTCCATACTTCTGTTAT
>RJVU01007007.1:4761-27221 GCA_003731715.1 Anabarilius grahami
CCGTTTACAGTATTTAAGAATTATTTGAGACAATACTCAAAAACTTTGTTAAAAACAAAAAATTAAAAAGCTGGAATTTTGTTAGATTTATTGGATAAATATAATTTATTATAATGTTTTCATTTTATCCCCTGTATTTAATCCACATTTATTAATATGGATGATTTAACAACATTTAAGTGTTTTTTTTTTTTTGTATTCTATGCTAAGTCTAAGCCCCTCTTAACATTGATGTATTTGAATGTAAGTTGTATGCCAATTTGTTTTGTAAATTTGTAATATTTTTTTTAATACTTTAAAAAAAATCTATTAAAATATTTAGTGCTCAATACCTCTCTCATTTTTAATGGAAAATGTACTTTGGCTGCAGAGAATATTCTTAAGTGGATGAAAAGTGCTTTTATTTAATTAATTTAGCTATATTTTTGACCAATTTTCAGACTCTTGAATGCAAGTTTGGGCCTCTGATAAAAAATTAAATGTTCTGGTTGTTGACTGTAGTGAGATTGTACATAGACTATAGGCAATTAGATACTCTTTGAATAAAAAGCTATAAAGATTATAAGCTATAAAGATATTTTTATACCAAATTTTTATTTTATTTTTATTTTTTAACTGTTTTTATTTTTGTATGCATAATCGTATAATGTTCAATATTTGCATTTGAACAAAAGTGCATGTATAATGTTAATGTTTATTTAATAAAAATGAAACAGCAGAAGAATTCTATCTGCTTCTCTCCATTCAAATCCTATGAAAATGTAATTTAAAGCTTTTGTTATATTTAAAGATCTAGCAAGACCACAAGCTTTTATGATATTTAAAGGTCTATCAAAAAAGATCACAACCTCAGAGAAATGCCAAGCCAAATCCATTGAAATTGTAACTCAAAATATCCATAGCAAAATTAATTTATGACTATTTCCACCGTTTTATTTTATTTCATTTATTATGTGATTTACCATTTTGGCGTAACCTGTATTTATTCATAAGTAATTCATATCTTTATTGATATTTAATTTCTTTATTGATCTGATATATTTTCTTTAGTTAAAGAAACTAAATTTCATAGGAAAAGTTTCTTACAGCAAGGTTGTTTCCAATAATGATTTGCACAGTTTGTAGGACACTAATCAAAGAAGCAAATTTGTGATATCGATCATATAAACTCTTGTTCAAAAGGTTAGTTATTTTTACTTTAATTGAAGCACAAGAACACTCTTTGGAACACACTAAAATCATCCTGGAGAACAATATTGCAAAATTTGTGAAGTCCATGCCACTCGAGTGGAGCAAAAAGGTGTAGATAACAAATAGCATGATGATGTTGAATGTTATTTTTTCCCCCCATTTTTAAACTCTTCACTTAAATTTTTATGCTATATATATATATATATATATATATATATANTATATACTAGTAATGTATATACATTACATTACTAGTGGTCTCAGACTTTCGATGCCATATATTTGAATATGTCTGTATTTGAGACGTGGCTTATGTGGGTGAAATAAAAACAAAACATAAACGTCAAGTACTGGGGTCTCAGCGGCCCCACATTTATTTGTAAGTTCTTAAAAAAATGTAGTGCTTTATTGTACATATAAATGTGCATTTATTAATTTATCTTCGCAACAGTAAAATTATAAATAAAACAATTATAAACATATAAATAAATACAAATGGGGCAATGGCACAAACTGGAATTCAACATTCAAACTTTGACATTAACATTCAGAGTTAGATTCAGACATACAAAGAGGGTAAAAGGGGACAAAACCAAATACAAAATCAAGTCTGGATATGGCACATGTGTTGAGTGACAAGCCGCAGGCAGTAACATTTTACTTAATGTTCGTAGCTTCCTAACAGCATGTTTGACAAGGAGATATTTATAACAGTGGAATTCTCACTATTGGCATATATGTTCTCCATGCATTTTGATCTTTTCATAAATCATATATTAAGCACAATCTATATTTTGTTCCAGTTATATAGTTGGCATAGTAGCAGAAACACTTGGTGAACTTCTTTCATCATATTACAATATAAATTCCTCTCAAAATGCACACACTCACACTAACATTCACCTCCGGCTGAGTAAACACATCTGAAAATCTCTCCTGATGGGAACAAAATCCCCTCAAATTTTCTGCTCATCATACGAGACCACATGGTAAGAAAGCACTCATGGATATTGTTCACAATGCAAAAAGGCTTAGCAGGGTGAAGCCACTCACAGTGTTTGGTACAAAAAAAGCCTTTCTGTAAAGTTACAGCTTTCTATTATGAGAAACAGAGAGAGGCCAGCTGCAAATAAAAGAGAACGGCTTTGGCATTGATATATAGACATGGATGACAACATTTGCATTCTATATGCATTAAGCATTAATAATATTATGTATGGTTATTAAATAACCATAAATGACAGCGTAAATCCTGCACCTCAAATCTGTCATCTCCTCATGCTCAATTGTGACTATGTGATACCCTCCTCATGAAGGTAACCAAGTCACTTGGCAGTCAATAGAGAATCCTTCAGTCTCGAGTGATGTGAATATTGCCCTGAAAGGTTAATTTCGGGCTGTAATCAGTTCTGAGAAAACAGGCGAGCTAAATTGGCAGCAGCAACAGTCAAAACTGTTATGTAAAAGAGCAAAAAAGCAAAGAAAAAAACTATACACTTTACATAGTTTGTACTGTACATGTAATACTGTAGTCCTAATTTCTGAGAGACTGTGATAGCAAATTTTGCTATTGAGTCCAAAGGGAGAGCCTGTTTAAAGAAAACCCATTTTGAATTTGAAAAGGACCAAGGACCACATCAGCTCTCCACAAATCTCTTGCTTTAAGGACCGTTTTAAGTGCTCAAAATGTTTTGTTTAGTGTGCTCATGCATGAATGACTGCATTTGGTAAATGCTTCTCACACATAGTGTGGCTCTCATGTGCAGTCTTAAGGCAAACCTTGTAAGAACCACAGTGTTCCTCTTGTGCCTGTCGCATAGTCCGTAAGGGACAGGAAACACAGGGATAGCTTCCTGTAAGATACAAGCAGCTCAATAACGCAACAAATCCATTGGATAAAAGATCCAGATAATACTGTGGGAGGTTAATAAAGTGACTCTTGATAATATCCAACAGTTTCAGGCTTTCAGAAGAAGCCCTTATGTATTTTGAACCCTTTCTGCTTCATGCGTGGTAGAGTCAGGCTCGGGGAGCTCTTCGAGCGGCAGGTTTTGGGGACACCGCGCTTCCTCAGCAAGAAGTCGTAGTTGGCAGTTGAGTTCATGGCGTAGAAAACATTTCCATTATCTGGGATTCTGAGTTCTGTGGGGTAAAAAAAGATGGTTAGAAATGTCTACAAGCTTAATTTGGACATTGAAAATCTCATCAGAATCAGAATTGGAGTTTTACAGCTTTTAGTCAATGTGCATTAGATTTGAGACTATTTAAATACTAATGTACTCCTAAAAGATGACTAAACCTTTAGCAGATATACACATTTAAATCTATAGGCTTTCTTTTCCTGGAAATTGGACAAAAATATCGACATCTAAAAATTTTTTGACAATTTTTTGTCAAATAAAATGCTCTTTAGAATCAGAGAAAATACTGATATTAAAATTCTGTCCGATACGGATTAGCCATAATTATTTTAATTTTATGGCCGATAACCAATAAATGGCTGATATTAAAATATTAACATTTATTTTTATATAATATAAAAAAATATATAATATAAATAATTTATAATAATTGTATTTTTTAAATAGAAAATAATTTTACAATTATTTTATTTTAAATAATAAAAGTTAATCATTTTAATAACTACAAGTGAATTTAAAGCATCATAACATTATAATGTATAGTGTGAAAAATGGATATTAATTTTGAGATTTGCTAAATCTGTGTTATTAAATTATTGTTGTTTTAAAGATAACTTTAAGAGAATGTTAGATGATGGTCATTTAAACATAACAATAAGGGAAATTTGCTTATAAAAAATAATCAGATACCAATTCTAACTGATAATGTACTAATATATCTCTAAAAAAAACAAGCCCTTCAATATTTCCCGCCCCAACTTCCTCTCTCAAGTTTTTACCTTTATGTTTTGAGACCCTCTGTAATAGTTCATAGTCTTCTGACTTGTCATTGTCCAGGTTGTGCTTGGCCATGGCCTTCCTAATGACACCAGGGGTTTTGTCCTGGCTAGTCACCTGAAAAACATGATCATCAAGATTAATTTCACTACTACATCCCCAACATTCCTTAATCACATATCTCTGTCCATCTCCCGTCCATGTCTCTCACTCACCAGGATACTCTTGTACATGTTGCCGTTGTCTGTGTCAAGGCTGACTCTGATGATGCAGCAGTCGTTCACCTGCTGGTTGTACAGTGGCAGGGAGAGAGACGAGTAGTCAGAGACACCAGAGACCGACCGTTTGTGGAAGTGGAAGGCCTGCCCAGTGGAGGAGGACACTGAGGATGAGGAAGAGGAAGAAGAAGATGAGGTGGAGCTACTGCAGCCAGACTCCAAAGCCAAGCCTGATACAGAAGCCTCCAAAGATGAAGGGGTGGACGACTCCCAGAGCTGGAAAATATACAAATAAGTAAACAAGTTAATAAAATCAAATATAATAATTCCGTTTAAATGATAAAAAATGCTCAAGAAAGTGCAAATACCTTGGAAGAGGAATCAGACGTAAGCTCCCCTGTATCTGAAGTTGATGTAGAATGTTTCACAGTTGGTGTAGATGTCTGGAGAAAGATTCAATAGTCAGGTTAATACTTATATTAATTAATTAAAATAAGTGTAAAATGTAAAAATAAGGGAAATGAGCATTCGCAATTCAATATCCAACATCAGCCGATACCATTAAATAAAAAAAACTCTTTAATTTTGATTGCTAATTGTTTTGGTACTGCTATATTGTGCATTACTGCCAACAATTGTAGAATTTTCTATATCTAAATCTATATCTAAACAACGTTTGCTAAGCATACCATGGAGACCGTAAATAAACAATTTGGTCTTACTCTCTGATTCCCTGATTCTGGGGAGTTCAGCAGACTGAGGCTCGTCTCCTCTGCGTCTGAGCCGCTGGATCCCACTGAGGTGAGGCTGAGGGAATCTGCTCCATCTTTGAAGCTGTCTTTGAACTGGCTTAAGCGTGGTTGCTCAAAGGACTTCGAGTGGGACGTCCCTGCGCTGCTGTAACCCGACTCCTCGCTCATGCGTTTAATGATGCCCCCGTTCTTCTTGCACACTGACTCAGAAGGCGGCTCGATATCACAGGACATAGAGTAGCTGAAACAGAAAAAGACACCAAAGATATTAAATATCTAAAATCATTGTCTCTCTCAAATCTTTGTTTGTTTTCATATCCTTCATATTTACTTCTTTCTCACCTCTCAGTCTCTGTAAGTTTCTCCACTCTCTTGAACCAGTCAGTGAAGCGCTGGTTTCTGGTGAAGTTGTAATAATTGCAGGTCAGCTGCAGCAACTTGATCTGAGCAATCACTTCAAATTCCTAAACAAATAAACAAAAATAATGTACTTTCTTTATTTTTATTCATTTTATTTAATGATGAATGCATTTTAGTTATGCATGCATTTATGCAGTGTTGGGTAACTCTAAAAAAGTAATTCATTACTAATTTATAATTACATCTACAGCAGTGTAATTAGATTAATGTATTAATTACTATCTCTAAAAAGTATTGCATTACTTATTACAAATTAACTTCTAAATCCCATATCAACCTTGACTAGTTGAACAATACAAGGATAGACATGAACTGCTCTTTTAATTCTTTCAAATAAATAATATAAAATTGCATAAAATATTCTTGAACTGACCAAAGTATTTAAAGGGAGGTTACATTAAAATTAACAAGGATACATTAAAAGGTTACATTAAAATAGTTTGATATATATATAAACTCTTTTTTTTTTAAATATATATATACAAAAAGTAATCCCTTACTTTTTCAAGGGAAAAGTAATTAAATTACAGTGATTATTTACTTAGTAATGCATTACACCCAACACTGCATGTATGTATTTATTTTTTTATTATTGTTTAATAAAACTGTTTCTCTTACTGACAACGATAAGTATAACTAACTATATTAGCATCCACACCAACAGATGATAACATCCTGTTTATTATTAGTGTGTGGTGCAGTTATGTTGTCTGCTGCTTTAATTCACCAAGATCACTAAACTTGGGTGGATTCTGATTGGCTGTCAATGTTTTTATCATTCATCAGCTGGCAAAATCGTTCTGAAAGTAATTCCAACAATACAGTTCTTCTGTGTTGTTATCCTTATAGTTGTAGTGTGAACTTCCCTAATTCTCATAGAATTAGAATGATTTTTAAAGCATTATTGTCATAGTCATTGTTATAGTTATCGTCTTTGGTGTGAATGGGCTTTTAGTCCAGCCTTTACTTTACCAATAAAGTTTAAGAGGCTGTGGATATAACAATGACCTTTAGCTATGCCTTTATTTACAATATACTGCTTTAAAAACAGTTACTACACATTTAAAATATTGAGGACATACATTTTTATAGAAAATATTATAGCAAATTCATCCTTCCGCAATAAGATATAGACCTTTATATGTAAACAATAATAATGTCTAGGTGTTTCACAGCTATTATTACAGTTTAGTTAGCATAACTGGAACATTGTATTGACCAATCAGCACCCAGGGATGGAAATATACATTTTATAAAATATAATTTCTGTGCACAAAGGCTCACCTTTCTTCTCTTCTCAAAGTTGATCAGCCCAACCTGGAAAAAAACAACAACAAAAAAACAGAAATTAGAATATTTTCTAATTACAAGAATACTACAGAGCTCCATTTCTTGATCTCTGTCCACCTCACCTCAAGTTGGTCTTTCATAGCAGTATCCAACATAACTAGGTCGGTCAGAAAAGTGCCTAGATATGGAATAGTTCCTTGCACGACACCCTAAACAGCAGCGAGAAGAAGAGATACACTAAATAAATCAATAAACATTCCGTTTACATTCTATTCAGGACAGTTTCCCGTGAGCTCTACAAACTGAATACCTGACCAGTTTTAACCATTAGAGGGCGCTGTTGCTTAATAAATATATTTCAACTGACATTATGTGACATTTATACATACCATGTCTCTTTGCTGCTGGTGTCTTCTCTGGGCTCCTTTGTGGTTAATCTCGACGATGGCAGATTTGGAGGTGCCTTCCTGTGAAGATATTAGTTTCACATCATCATTATGAGTTTCAAAAGGGAAAGCATATGCATTGACGCAATATTAGCAAGCAGTATAACCTGAAGGCAGATAAGGATGTCAAAGTGGAATCTTAAGACTGCACTGCCAAGATATACCATGACGCAGAATGGACGTGGAGTTTAACTGTATGGTGTTTAGAGATAGTGCAAGTCAACACCCTGGGGAGAACCTTTGGTATTAAGGAGGGGCGTTTATCTGGCCATACATAAGGCCTGTGACCTCATCCCAGGAATTCCCTCATAATGAACGGTAGCAACTGCTAATTTCTCAGCCCCAGCACACATACCAAGGATGCTTTCCGATGTTCTGCTCTAGTTCTCTAATGTTTGAATGTACGGAAAGGAAAGTTTTCGTCATGCTTGGTTTCTTTCTATTGAGGTCAGCTATTTTCAAGGCACGTTACGAAAGTTACTTCTGCGGAGGAGATATCGAGATAACATCATCACAACTCAAACTATTTTTAATCCCCACGCTTTCTTAGTCACATTTGTGTGTCATGGAATGTCAGTCAGGTTGCCACAACAAGGCCTACTTTTGTTTTGTTTGTTCAGTAAAAAATAAAACATCCTTGAATCAAGACACAATTACTTGAGAAGCACAATTGTGCAAGATAAATCTTTTTTCAGAGAATGTTCATTAACATTTAGAATTTTAGGGTAAGTTTTTGAAAAAAGGCTCCTTTGGTGTCTAATGCATTGTCTTCAGGACAATACATTATGATACATTTTCTTTCTGAGGACAAAATTACTGTTCAAAATTCACTCTTTTCAAAGTTGCATAATGCTTTTAACAGTAATGGATTCTTTTCAAGATGTCTATCAAATGCAGAAGCATGCCCACTAGTGAAAAGTGCAACAAAGGCGTCTCAAAACTCAGCAGGCCATATACAGCCGAGCGATGAGCAGCAGGCTGCATATATTGTGCAATTGAATATGGCTTTTCTGTTTACCCTGTGGTTTCTATAGAAACATTGTTTTACAGGCGCTGAAAGGACTGGTAAGTCACTAAGCTTTCATATGGATGACAGTCTGATATAACCACATCCTGTCCTCCCCCAGCAACAGATACAGCAAATGTTGGTGGCTTACAGTGCACTTTTAGAAATTTGAAAAATGCTGGGTGTTTGAACATGTGACTGCTAACGTAAAAGGTGACTAGATTTTTTAAAAGAAAACCGGGGACATTTTCTAGTTCAGTGGTCAAAATACCAGTGAAATATCAATTGGTATTATCCATAAAATAAAAATAAAAAATGTTGTGTGTTGAGTTCCATATACTATTATTATAATTATAAAATTATTATAATAATTATGATGTCCCAAACTGGTTTATTATTTTTCACTATGAAAAACAGTAAATAGTAACCAATGGATCAAAACAGTATTATATTATAAAAATTATGATTTTACAAAAATGAAAAACTAAATCATTTTCTAATTCACAAACTGTGAATATACTTTATATAGTAATTACAACTTTTTAAAAAACTTTTCAAATGTTATTTTATGCTTGTACTTTTGGACCTATACTATCCCTTATTAGGCTTATTATTTAGAATTTTAGGCTCATTTTGAGCAAATGTAATTGTTGAAAGCATAATTGTTTATTTATTGGCAACACTTTACAATAAGGATCCATTTGGTTAACATTAATTACATTAATTAACATTCATGAACTAACAATGAAAAAGAATGTATTAATCTTAGTTAATATTAATTTCAACATTTACTAGTAAATTATTCAAATTAAATGTATCTATTTATATTAATGAACTGAACTAACATGAACTAACAATAAATAGTTGTATTTTTATTAACTAATATTTGACATTAAATACTGTAAAAATGTATTTCTCATTGTTAGTTAATGCATTAGCTAATGTTAACAAATAGGACTTTATTGTAAAGCCTTAATTTATTCATATCTGGGTGTTCTAAGTTAAGATGCATGTGTGGGAATTACTGCATTTTGACAGCAGACGTACATGTGCAAAACACATGCAGAACCCTTCAACAACCTTTTAACTCACCTTAATGAGAAGCTCTCTGCTGAGGGAGTAATTATTGTCATCTGAGAAGATTTCAGACAGCTCTTGGAAAGTGCGATAGCTTTCCCTGTAAGCAGAAGAAGCTTGAGTCATAATCTGTCACATCTATGTGAAATCCAAACACTGTAATTAACTAGCATTAAATCTCCTCTGCCCCTCTATCTCCAAATGCCCTATTATAAAGCGAGTCTTTCATAAAGCTGTTTAACGAGAGGTCTGTATGACTGAACATACAAGAAGCTAGCACAAACTAGAAATGCTACTATTAATCAGTGGCTAATACTAATGCTAACGTATTGTTAACTGTGGCTAATCATTGCTGACAGAAATCAAGTCAGATTCTTACCGGGACACATCATCCCAGGTCCTCCTCAGTCTGTGGATGGCATTACTCTGCAAGGCGGACAGGATGGCTTTTAGAGAGGAGAAGCTCTTCAGGATACGACATTTCTGATGGCAAGACAAACAGATGTTGATGAACCACAACACTCAAGGACTGCGTGAGAATACTAAAATGATGCCCTGTATAAACAACAGCAAGTCTTGTGTTTCTATAATACAGCAAAACTATTGGCCCGAGCCCATGCAAAACTTGTTGCCACAATGCTATGTTGCCATGGGTGGTTGCCTTGTTGTTGCTACGCATTCAATGTGTTTTTAGAGCATTTATTAATGCGCTTCACATCGCAAGTGCAATACTGTACCAGGTGAGCTACTAAGCAAGTTTACTATGTCACATACCATATGCTGGTTATGTGATAAAAACGTCAAAGTCTATTGTTTTAGAAATCATGCACTATAAAAGTGTTTTGAGGTCATAACATTATATACAGGTCCTTCTCAAAAAATTAGCATATTGTGATAAAAGTTCATTATTTTCCATAATGTAATGATAAAAATTAAACTTTCATATATTTTAGATTCATTGCACACCAACTGAAATATTTCAGGTCTTTTATTGTTTTAATACTGATGATTTTGGCATACAGCTCATGAAAACCCAAAATTCCTATCTCAAAAGATTAGCATATTTCATCCGACCAATAAAAGAAAAGTGTTTTTAATACAAAAAAAGTCAACCTTCAAATAATTATGTTCAGTTATGCACTCAATAGTTGGTCGGGAATCCTTTTGCACAAATGACTGCTTCAATGCGGCGTGGCATGGAGGCAATCAGCCTGTGGCACTGCTGAGGTGTTATGGAGGCCCAGGATGCTTCGATAGCGGCCTTAAGCTCATCCAGAGTGTTGGGTCTTGCGTCTCTCAACTTTCTCTTCACAATATCCCACAGATTCTCTATGGGGTTCAGGTCAGGAGAGTTGGCAGGCCAATTGAGCACAGTAATACCATGGTCAGTAAACCATTTACCAGTGGTTTTGGCACTGTGAGCAGGTGCCAGGTCGTGCTGAAAAACGAAATCTTCATCTCCATAAAGCTTTTCAGCAGATGGAAGCATGAAGTGCTCCAAAATCTCCTGATAGCTAGCTGCATTGACCCTGCCCTTGATAAAACACAGTGGACCAACACCAGCAGCTGACATGGCACCCCAGACCATCACTGACTGTGGGAACTTGACACTGGACTTCAGGCATTTTGGCATTTCCTTCTCCCCAGTCTTCCTCCAGACTCTGGCACCTTGATTTCCGAATGACTTTGGACCACTGAGCAACAGTCCAGTGCTGCTTCTCTGTAGCCCAGGTCAGGCGCTTCTGCCGCTGTTTCTGGTTCAAAAGTGGCTTGACCTGGGGAATGCGGCACCTGTAGCCCATTTCCTGCACACGCCTGTGCACGGTGGCTCTGGATGTTTCTACTCCAGACTCAGTCCACTGCTTCCGCAGGTCCCCCAAGGTCTGGAATCGGTCCTTCTCCACAATCTTCCTCAGGGTCCGGTCACCTCTTCTCGTTGTGCAGCGTTTTTTGCCACACTTTTTCCTTCCCACAGACTTCCCACTGAGGTGCCTTGATACAGCACTCTGGGAACAGCCTATTCGTTCAGAAATTTCTTTCTGTGTCTTACCCTCTCGCTTGAGGGTGTCAATGATGGCCTTCTGGACAGCAGTCAGGTCGGCAGTCTTACCCATGATTGCGGTTTTGAGTAATGAACCAGGCTGGGAGTTTTTAAAAGCCTCAGGAATCTTTTGCAGGTGTTTAGAGTTAATTAGTTGATTCAGATGATTAGGTTAATAGCTCGTTTAGAGAACCTTTTCATGATATGCTAATTTTTTGAGATAGGAATTTTGGGTTTTCATGAGCTGTATGCCAAAATCATCAGTATTAAAACAATAAAAGACCTGAAATATTTCAGTTGGTGTGCAATGAATCTAAAATATATGAAAGTTTAATTTTTATCATTACATTATGGAAAATAATGAACTTTATCACAATATGCTAATTTTTTGAGAAGGACCTGTATAATCATAACATGAGGTATTGTGCAAGGAACAGGGCAAAAATAATCTTTATTAATCTGCCTCCGTAATCATAATTTGGAAAGGAATAAAAGTTGTTTGTGTTTTACTGCCATTAGTGTTCATTTCAGCTAAAAACTGCAGTGAATATATGTATAGGTATGTTTTTGGAAATTTAAATAGAGGCATGTTTTTTTTCAATGAGTCTGTGTTGCATTTTTGCACCTCTGACAATATCACATGACAAACAACAGTGAAAGTAGTGCCTCACCCTGGCCACTTCTATCCAGTGTTCAATGCGCTTCGCTCTTTGAAAGGGTCTGAGAGACCTGTTATCCAAGCAGGTGGCAATCACACAGTTGGTCACGCTGTTGAACTGAGCAACAGTGGCACGGATGGTGGGTGCCAGGTGCTCTTTGCCCTTCTTATCCCGCTGGGACCATATGCCTCCCAAACAATGGTAGGGAACAACCCTCTTAAACAGCTCCTGTGAAAAACAATGAGTTCAGTCACATTCGGCAGTTTAATTCGATTTGAAAATGAAACTTTATTTTCATTTATGGTATTTCATGACTTATAAAAGTAAATGATTTTCTCAGATTTAATTCTCTCAGCTGACCATAATCTTTAAATGCTTCAAATCTACCAAAACCTGCTGACTAGCATAGACTTTGTGCACAAATAGGCCCCATAAAACAACATGGGGTTGAGCTCTTTGTTCAAAGGTTGTGGTGCAGGACCGTCCTTGTTCTCTCTTCAGTTTCCCTACTCCTTTGCAACCAAATTAACCTTGAACCTTGTCTCTACCAGCTCAGATCCTCAACCACTAGATTACTTCGACTTTTTAGACAAAATCTTACCGCATCCATGACTGTTAACTGCTCAGCGACTAGGGCAGGACTGAAGGACATGAAGTGTGAAGGTGAGAATTCATCCTCCAAGCTGCTCTCCTCTGGTGTGGCAAAGGGGCAGGTACACAGATCACCTGCAAAAAATAAGGGTCAGTTTGAAATGCCATTTTTCAGTTGTTCAGAGAGTCAGTTGTTTATATCTTTAGTGAAATTGTACCTTCAAGCTCAATCTCTGACTGCTGCCGATGCTGGAAGTGTTCCAGCAGGTTATGGGCTCGTCTCTCCAAGTCTGATCCAGAGAAGTTAAGCTGCAAGTAGGATATGAGGCTCTGCAGGCATCCGTGGTCTGGAGGGCTCCAGAAATCCTCAGAATACTGATCCAGCCATGCACCCAGGATAGATGAGACAGTACTGCCATGAACATAAAAATAAAGATGCACCAATATTAAATTTATGGGCAATACAGAAAAAACAATTATTATTTTCATGTAATGACAGATAACAGATAAATATCGTAACATACTTTTTAAGTTCTGTGTGGTCCTCTGAGGAGAGTTTTGGCTTGCCTGAGACTGGCTGATCATGCAGTTTGGCATACCTAAGATAGATAAGCAGGCGTTTTAGGTATATTGTAGTTTATGATTTAATATTTCCAAAAGCACAAGGGATTGATGACTCGTTTACCTGTTTAGCAGCAGGTCCAGCACTTGTTTGGTGGTGGCGAAAGCTCGGTAAGTGCAGAGGAAAATAGTGACATATGTATAGTCCTTCCCTTTGAAAGCCGAAACCATGTACTCCACCAGTTTCTCCAGTGTGCCAGCCTTAATGGTCCGACCCTTGCAGGTCTCGTACAAACTGAGGGCGGAGTCTGTCTCCACGCCCAGCCATCGCTGCCCCTTACTGGCTGTCTGGTGGAGCTGAACCTTTCGAAGCGTGATGGTATAGATGGCGCCGTCCTCTACCTCTTCTCCGATCTCCTGAACTGAGCTCTACAGACAAAGAGGGAAGAAGGATTTAATATTCTGGTCCTATATCCATTTTATACAAGTCTTCTATTTGAATATATTTTAAAATGTATGTTATTCCTGTTATGGCAAAGCTAAATTTTCTGCATCATTACTCCAGTCTTCAGTGTCACATGATTCTGCAGAAATCATTCTAATATGCTGATTTGATGCTCAAGATACATTTCTTGTTATTATCAATGTTGAAAACAGTTGTTCTGCTTAATATTTTTGTGGAAACCGTGATACATGCAAATCTTTTGACATTTGACTTGACATTTGATATTCAACAGTGCTTTGATCTGTGCAGCCAAAATTATATACCAGTTATCACTGTAAAGCTGCTTTGACACAATCTGCATTGTATAAAGCGCTATATAAATAAAGGTGACTTGACTTTTGTAAAATTCTGTAAAATGTCTTCACTGTCACTTTTGATCAATTTAATGCATCCTTGCTGAAAGAAACTGTACCCCAAACTGGTGGTGTACATAACTAGATATATATATTTAAGGAACAATGTACAAGTCATTATCACAAAAAATAAAATATCGATGACGAGATCTACTCATCCAGACAGAGTCAGTTTTTTGATCATGGCCAGCTTTTTGTACATTTTCTTACTTATTACACAGCTACTTACAAAATTAATGTAACAAAATAATGAAATTAAATAATGATTTGAGTTTAAATGATTTAATAATGTGATCAGAAGAAAAAGACTGTAGAAAATGGTATAAATTATTAGAGAGGTACATTCAGTCTCACACATAGAGTTCTGTATTTATCTAATAAGAGCAAAGATAACTGATTATAATCAAACAAGTGCTATTCTTCTCACTGCATTTTTTTGGTGAATTTACAAGGTCATACAGTTCTAGCACAGCAGGGGCTTTAAGGGTGAGTCTGGGATTACTGCTCGTTTCCTTACTAATCCACACACAGCCTTAACACCAAGAGCACAAAACCAAGAGTGTGGCTCTTTATCGGCCACTGTCACATGGCTTACCCAGCCCTTTAACTCCACATCTTAAATGTGCACTAAGCAGTTAAGTTTCTCTGCCCAATAAGACAGAGATCTCGGACTTTATACTGACACCTATTAGCATGGATGAAGCATGATGCAAACGGTTTTGGTCACCAGTGTCATTGCAAGAATATATGCCACCTCTGATTGATTTATTCAGCAACAATAGGTCTAAAATTTAAATTCTCTCCACATCCAACAAAGTCTGTCATAAATTATCATAAAAACATATCTAAGAATATAAATGGTTTAAAGGATTAGTTCACTTTAAAATTGAAAATTACCCCAAGCTTTACTCATCCTCAAGCCATCCTAGGTGTATATGACTTTCTTCTTTCTGATGAACACAGTCGGAGTTATAATAATAAATATCCTGACACATCCAAGCTTTATAATGGCAGTGAACGGGACCAACGAGTATGAAGCTCAAGAAAGTGCATTCATTAATTATTAACGTACTCTAAGGTAATAAAGGCCTTCTGAAGTGAAGCGATGCGTTTGTGTAAGAAAAATATCCATATTTATATTATCCATAGTTATAAAGTATCTATCTTCTGCCAGACCGGCTTGTGTATAAGAGATTTACACTTGTGAGTGTGAGTAAAGCTTGGGGTAATTTTCATTTTAAAATGAATTAATCCTTTAATTCCATAGATATATCACACATAAAGCTAAGTTAAGAAAGCCTGCAGCTAGTAATTTGAAAAAGGCTACTAACTCACGTACTGTACCTGACGTCATTATGGAAAGTAAGAAGGAACTCCCAGGGAACTGTGGGAAGTGACCGTGAGCTTTGCCTTAGGCAAAGAGCCAATCGTGTGAGGGTGTATCCTGTGTAAGTGTGGGTGTGAGTCAGAGCATGGTCATTAGAACAGCTTTCTCTATAGGAGATTGGTTAAACAGATAACCCAACCCCAGCTCTCTGCCCAGGAGTAGCTATGGTAACAAACACAAACATGCACGCCACACAACAGTTTCTTTCAAATATTGTTTCTGTGATATTTTGGAAGTGCATCAATGGGCAAAAAAAGGAACAAAGTTACTTTCGCTTTCAAGCTGAAATGTTGCACAAACTTGTAAAACACACGATGTTTGATGTCTGTATGCGAGACAGTTTCCTTCTGATAATCACAATGATGGTCATGGAGATCTCAGAGTATATATATTATATTATTATATAAAGATGAACTTGGTGTAAGTGAATAAAGATATAAAGAAATAAAGAGAAAAGGGGAAGTAGACCACTTCACCAAACAAAACAAAACATTAATCCATGCAGACTCTGGGAAGCCCCTCTGACTCATTTTGGGTAGTAGCAGGATCGGCCACAGAGACCTGAAAAAAAAAGTCCTGACACAACACTAGCGCACTGTATGGGACCGACTTTGACATGTGACATTTCAAAACAGAAACAGCACCTATCTGTACTGTCTTAGGGAAAATTTACATCAAAACTACCGACCGCCAGGGAAAGCGTATTCTTTCACTTTTGTTGGGTGAAAGAATATTGTTTAGCACAAATCACAGGCTTGCTTTTTACCTAAATACATTTGCTTAAAATGTTATGGTATAAGGTGATCAATATCACAAAAAGCCCAGGCTATGACAGAATGCATTAAACACTCCTCGAACTCTGCTACATGCTATGAACCCCTCGACTGCCTCTGATCCACTAAAGCCACAGGGTTTCCTGTGAAAAGACAAAGACCACTGAAAAGTTGATGCGTAACAGCTTCCTTGACAGATGCATCCTTCACAAACAACTCTTAGAACATAAAAACAATGCAGAATTCCTGCTGTCAAAATCAGGGAGGAGTCCAAAGATGTTAGAGGACAAGCCCTATTATGAGTCCTCTTTAACATATTAACATTACAAAACAATCAAGAGAAACAAGATATTTTAAAAATAGACTTTAATATCAACAGGCCGTGTTTTTGCATTCAAAAGCATTAATTTGACATGGCAAGACTTTTCACACAAGTCATTTTAATACACTTTGTCAAGTTAAAAGTAGTTCTAAAAGTGCCTATTTTTGAAAGCAAAACTAGCTGTTTTTATGTGAACGTGTTGTGTGACTAAAAACCACAGAGACCTGTCGCAATGGACAAAAACTATCTGATGTGTTTACAGCTGAAATGCAAGAACACTTCATGTATGAACAGCCTTGCTGCTGTAAAAAAAGTGAGAAAGTAAATGAATGAGGTCAGATGAAAGGAATTTGAAGCAGCAGTGATCAATCTGCTTGTGCTCTGCGTCGGGTGTCCTCCTGTTGATTATTAATAAGCCTGGCTTCAAAAGCCTAACATTCATTCATATTCTTCATAATGTGTCATAACATTGTCTAAATACCTAAGCATGTTTGCTTTTATCGCCTTGGCTGCATATGACGCATAGCTGTGAAAAATACTGTCTCTCAGAATGATTTTATCTTGTAATACAATATCTATAAATGCCCTAAACAGATCACTGCTTAAGCCACTGTAAGCCGTGACCAAATCTCTTTTCTGTTAGTAATAGCCAGAAGCAAAACAATACTTATTTGTTTTATGTCATGAGAGTTATGGATTTGGGTTACGTTTCATATGTTCTCTCGAGATTCATGGTCCTGTACGATTATTAACCTAGAGAGAGATGGGATATGTCGAGCGAAGCTGCAGTCTGTGTATTTTGGCATTGGCCAGTAGGTTTTTCCGCACATTCGGTTATAGCACATTAAACCTCAGCAAAGAGTGATGGCCAGATTCACTGCTGCAAACATCTACAATGGAAAAAAAGGCAGAGAAAGGTGAAAAGGTGATTTCTCTTCTTATCCACCTTATTCTGGAAGTTTCCATACTCTTCTTTTCGTCTATCATCCACTGACTTATTTTGACTTCTAACCAGGCTTAGTGTTCAAAGTATGAGAGTGACACAATGACAAGAAGAATCGGCATAAAAAATGCCATGCAGCTTGGAATACTGATACTCCAGATTTCTTCATCAACTACTCTATTGTTTAAAAGTTTGGGGTCAGTAGGATTTTTTTTTTTTTTTTTAAATGAAATTAATACTTTTATTCAGCAAGGATACATTGAAGTGTCTGTAAAGGCTTTTACATTGTTTACCAAAAAATTATATTTCAAATAAATGCTGTTCATTTAAACTTTCTATTCATCAAAGAATCCTGAAATGAATCACAGTTTCTACAAATAGCAACTGTTTTCAACATTGATGATAATAAGAAATGTTTCTCAAGCACCAAATCAGCATATCAGAAAGATTTCTGAAGGATCATGTGACACTGAAGACTGGATGAATTTTGTAAAATTGGAGTAAATTTTAGCTTTGCCACCATGGGAATAAATTACAATATATTAAATTAGAATAAATTGTAATAATATTTCACATAACTGTTTTACTGAGCATCCACTTTCACCAAAACATTGGGTAAAACATCACTGAGCTGCAATTATTATCCTCTGATGAGCTTTTCTTTATTGTTTGCATACCGTTATTTGATAAATGGCTTCATCAGTATTTTTCTGGCCTGGATGTAGTTAATAATAACTGGATGTTACTGTCGCTTTTTTTGTTTTGCCTGTGTTTTGGTTGTGCCAAGGTTTTCATGAAATCTGCTCCAGCATTTTGGAATGAGATTAGCAGAACCAAGAAAGGAATTCTCCAATATAAGCCATGGAAAAAGATTTATCCGACTCTGCCTGATTGCAGCTCAGAACTGCTGTGTGCGGTTGCTGTCTGGCTCCAGAATAGAGCAGATGTAGAAATAAGGAATGTATGCATGGTGTAATTCTGCATGAAAGCAGATCATTTCTGCATATTAGAGAATTGTATTTGTATTCGCCGACATTCTACATGAAAAAACACAATCAATGTTTCATTTTGTTCAGAATTATTTTGTGTATGGATCACAAAAAGGTGATATTTTAAAGTATGCAGTGGCTTTTTTTTTTTTTTTTTTATCATGTAATGAACGCAAATGGGGACTGGATCCGTCAATTTTCAGTATGACAAAAAATTAAAAATTAAAATAAAAGTTGTCTCCGCGTGTCTGATAAGGCTTAATAAGTCTTAGAAAATAGCAAATGAGGATGGAAACTTCAATGGAGCTTTTTTCTCATTTTGGAGTTTGACAACCACAATCACCATTGACTTTCATTTTATGGAAAAGAACAGACTGAATATTGTTTAAAAATTCACTTCATATCATGTCCCATAAAGTCATACAGGTTTGAAATGAAATGAGGGTGAATAAATGATGAAAGAAATTTCATTTTTGGTGAACCATTCATTTTAAAACTCTAGCAGTATGATATTCTATTATATTTTGTTCAGTCACTTTTACACTGAAATATTCATTTGGCAAACCATTTATTCAAAGTGTTTTACAGTGCATTTTATCAGTATGACCTTGGCATTGATAGCACCCATGTTCTACTAGCTGCTTTTCTAAATGTAACCTAACAAACCTGATTTAACAGTGGTGTACTGAGTATTTGTATATTGAGTACTGAGTTATTATTATATAATTGTTTAATTACATCAACGCTCACCTACGTATTCCTGCCTCTTCACTCTGCCACTTTCCCCTTTCCTGCCTCTCACATCCATGTTTTCTCTTCATCACCATCCCACTGTTCCTCCCTCTCATCCCTCTCTTTCCATTCAAGAGATCTTTCACGACAAAAGCGCCTCTGTATGTGTCAATGTAACCTCCTGTTCTCCTCATTATACAAAGCTCAGCTCCGCTGTCCCCATTATGACGTTCCGAGTTCAATCTATCACACAAAGGCCTCTTTAAGAAGAATGGAGAATTTGTAAACACTTTTAACAAACACAGGAAAACAATGACAAAAAGTATTATAGCGATAACCCAGTGTTCCCAGTGGCCAAAATTGGGCTCAGTGTGATTTATTATTGGTTGAAAGTGACAGTAAATAATGTTAGAAAAGATTTCTATTTCAAATAAATGCTGTTCTTTTGAACTTTATATTCATGAAAGACCCCTGAGAAAAAAATTTATCAAGGTTCTCACAAAAATATTAAGCAACATTGATAATAATAAGAAATGATTCTTGAGCACCAAATCAGCATATTATAGTTATTTCTGAAGAATCATGTGACACTGAAGACGTAATGATGCTGAAAATTCAGCTTTGCTGTCACAGGAATAAATTACATTTTAAATGATATTAAAATTGAAAATATTTATTTTAAATTGTAATAATACCGGTATTTCAAAAAATTACTGTAATTTTTGTCAAGTAAATGCAGCTTTGGTGAGCATAAGACTCAAAATCTTACTGATCCCAAACTTGGTTGGTACAAGAAGTCCGTTTATGACAATAACACGGCATTAAAGTGCTCTTACACAAGATCTTAAACTGGATCCTTTATGGCAGCTGTTACGTTAAGAAATCAGCTGATTTATGTACTGAGCTTGTAATGATCCATTATACAAGGGTACTTTTACATCTGGCTGATTTGGTTTAGATCTTCAGGGCTGATGTAACCAATTCTGAGCTTTTGCCAAGCCATCTGTAGGCTTGAAAAAGCAGAGATAAGTGCCTGCAGTGCCCTTTTTTTTTTACAAGCCATCCCATAAAAGAGGATGAGAGAGCTATAGATAAGAGAGAGGGATTTATAGCAAAGTTACTTGACCATTGCAACTCCATTCATCAATGGTTACCCAAGGGCCAACTTTTTGCAGCAAATCTCCCATTCCACCTACAAGTCGATGCGGCCACAAAGAAGAGGGGCTCTAGTGCTGTGCTGGGTGGGTGCAATGGGAGATTTAACCATCACTAATTGTGTAATGAGAGCAGATTAGATTTAGTCCAGTGAAGGTTAGCAGCTGGTGACACACTGGAACCTTCTTTTTATGCGTGACTAGAGTAAAGCTGCAACGTCGTAAACAAGTTTTGGTGTGAACTGCTGTTTAAGTCACAACAATGTGCTTTTGGCATTAAAATGCAAGATAAAAAAGGAACATGTTGTTCACACACCACACAGATAACTCAAGTTTAGCATAACAACCTAGCAACCGTAAAATGTGTGACTGCCATGGTAATAAAATAATTTAGGCTACTCGTCTTCAAAAACAACCTAAACAACATGTCATGTATTATATTAGAGGTTCTCAAATATATTCATCCATTCTCAGCTGACATATCTGCACTATTGTGGGCAATCTCATCATAACAAACAGCCCTTGTTAAACTCTCAAAATAACATAACATCAATAACATCTGATCGTATTAACCATATTTTAGCATTTCTTTCCATGTCCTTAGCTAAATCATCTTGAGGGGAGACTGTGTTTTCATTTAATACCTGAAGGGAATGTAAATCTCATTTGACTGTTTTATTTCCATGGCCCTTTTTGGGGAGAGTTTAGAGAAGGGAAAGTTGGAGAAAAGGGGAAACAGAGTAGGCTACTCTTGCCAAGATTATGGTGAAGACTCAGTTTTGGTTTACTTCATGTGTGCCTACAAGCACAAGAGATTTGTCTTGTAGTCTGTTTGATTTGATTTGTAGTCTTTTTGTGGAATATATGATGCAGCTTCTGTGCCGCCTTTGCAGTTTAAAGATGTCATAAGACTCATACAAGACAAAGATCATATAAAGCCATTACTATTTGTAACTGAGTTAGATGAGCAGAAGTATTTGAAGAAGTTTACTCTAAGCTGCTCTAACTCAAAGTTTTCCATAAAAGAGAGAAACAATGACGAAGTAGAACAAAAACACCAATGCCAGCTAAGCAACATATCGATCTATACATACAACGACACAATCTCCATAAAAATGCCTAGAAAAATGGGAGGAAACCTAAAATTGACAAAAAAACAAACAAACTAATATATCATATGAACAACCATTCATTTCAAAGCAAGAATACAGACAATATGTTACCATTAACAAAGCTAAATGAAATAACATTTCTAACTATAACAAGTTCAATTTTTAAACATATAGGCCTATATCCAAGAGTTATAGCCTATATAAAAATGTTAATTTAAATATGTGTGTTACCTCCAGCATAGGCAGATCAGGGTCCAAATGCGTAAAACTATTTAAGACCACCGGACATCCATCTCCGGCCGCAATCTCCAGCTTCACCCCATCCCAAATGTTTTTAATTCTCCAAGTGCTGGATTCAAACAGCTCATCCAGGGACGTGGGTTTGACACCCAGAGAGTCCGACTGTATCCCAGTAATGTAGACCATTACTAAAAGACTGTCACCTCTGTTTACGATGTATTATTTTATAACGAACTCCATATTCTGTCATTCAGACTTCTGATGTAGTATCGAGTGCTTGTCTGTATGGGTTCGAGTGAAGTAGAGAAGGGAATACCCTGAGCCGCTAGGCCCCGCCCCTCGCTCTTCAGCCATCCGGCCTTCCTCCCCGAGCGCGCGTGTTGCCCCGCCCCTTCTATGACTAATTGTGATGTCAGGTTCCGGGAAACTCTGTTGTGAGCTACTAAAAATATCATTTTAATTGCTTGATTATAAATTCACAGGCCATAAATAGACGGGTGCAACTGAAATAATTATATGGCATTAATTAAAATATTATATGATTCATTATCAAGCGTAGGTTTAAATATAAAGGGCATTTGTGGATAAATAAGAGGATCTGCCCACATGTATCAAATTGAATAAATAAAAAAACAATAATAATAATAATCAGTGCATTTAACTCTTTATTGTCTCTAGATTTCACATAACTTTTGGAATTGTGAACCAGGCTTTGTGACACTGTGAAGAATATCTAGACAAAACAATAAAAGCACTTAAAAATAAAATTTGGGCTTTCAG
>RJVU01007007.1:27865-39168 GCA_003731715.1 Anabarilius grahami
GATTAAGAACCCAGAAAGAAAGACCTCTAGATCTTCTAGAAAAAGCTGTTTTATTTTCCATGGAGTGAGTCACTCCCTCATTGGCGCTGTCATGTTGACCAGCATGCCATGCAATTGTTTACAAGTGATTATAATAACAACAAATTATAATATGTATAGCCAGTACTCTAGGCACTTTTCAAAGCATAAACATAAAAGTAGCACCTTAGTGAAACAAAGCAAACAATAACAAACTCCATATCCATATACTGCAACCAGGCCAACAGGTGTCAGTATAAAGTCCAAAATCCCTGGTACTATTAGGATGAATAAGAGCCAGCTAAATGTAAAAAAAATGTGTGCAACTCTAAACTCAGTAATGCCATAATTATACTTTTTTATATTTATTCAGAATTCGCATAAGCTTTTGCTAATATTTCCCTGACCACTTCTGCTTATAGATTTGTGGCCATAATTCAAGGCATCACACACTGAACTGGATGTAAATAACCCTGGACTCTCTGAATTGAAACAGCTGTTCAGTATGCTTGGCTGCCACGCAGAGAGATCACACAGAGTTATTATGCTGTAAGTTATCTGTGAACTCTTTGGTCTAAATCACCACCCAAATAAATCTTGCATCAAGAACACAAAATCCACATAAACTCCCTTATTTTTTTTCACGCATAGAGGTCACTACAGTGGACAGCTATTCAAAAAGCATTTTCTTGCATATGCATAGGTTTTGATGGCACAGTTGGACATCAACCTTTACATTAGACACCAGTGCATCATCCTATACACTGCAAGCCGTTGTATGTCAATTGTCTTTTTCTTGAAACCAAGATGGCTTACGGCCATTCAGAAATGCCAAGTTGCTCTGGAATATCCATCCATTCCTTCTATCCTATGAGACTCTTGCTGGTAAAATAATGTTTTAGCATCAAGCAACATCTAAGGAGTCATATCATTGTTACATTTTTCAAGTATTGATATTAGATTGGAAGAAAATTCTGATTAATCATCTGTCTTCTAAATTGGTCATCATGCATCACTATTTGAGCTACAATTCATACTATTACTGTGACTGTTGTTTCTGAAAATTCTTAATCTGCAGTAACCTTTTTGGCTGTAAATAAATGCATTTGTGTTATTAGAATGTAATTTGCATTTACATCAATAAAGTAATCTGATTACATTATGCCTGTTACTTGTAATGCATTACTTTACACCTTACATCAAAAAGTAATCTGATTACATTATGCCTGTTACTTGTAATGCGTTACCCCCAATGCTGCTCATTTCTGATGAGATTGAAAACACCTCAATTGTTTTACTTTTTGAATTACTACATTTCAAACTCAATTGGGTTTGCAATATTTTGCGTTTATAATTTTTGTATATATTTTAGTTTTCACATGATTTTATATTATTTAATTTATTGCTTTGTTAAATACACAGTATTGCTGTGTTATTACTGTATTATGTTTAATATAGTATCTCTTCAGTTAAAACCAAAAACGCATACTATCTGTCCACTCAAGTGGACATCTGTAAATCTCTTTGAAAAATGTGTTAAAAAAAAAAAATCTTGTTTTTCATGCCCTAAGAGAAATAAAAACACATAGGGAAAAACCTGACTGAGGCTGTCATAATTCACGTATTCATGCCCTCTGTAAACTGCCACTCCAAAGTGTGAGAGATCAAATTAACTTTTGACATTTCTTGAGCATCAACTCAGCATATTAAAATGTTTTCTGAAGGATCATGTTACACTGAAGACTAGAGTAATTTATTCCATCACAGGAATAAATTACATTTTAAAATATATTCAAATAGAAAACAGTTTAAATTGTAATATGTACAATTGTCTTATGCTCAACATGGCTGCATTTTTTTTGATAAAAAATGCAGTAAAAATAGTAATATTGTGAAGTATTATTACAGTTTAAAATAACTGTTTTCTATTTGAATATCTTTTATAACTTATTCCTGTGATGGCAAAGCAGAATTTTCAGCATCATTACTCCAGTTTCCGGTGTTACATGATCCTTCAGAAATCATTCTAATATGCTAATTTGATGCTCAACAAACATTTCTTAATATTATTAATGTAAAAAAAAAAAACAGTAGTAATTTGTTTTTTATATATATATGGATATATCTGAGCCTAAATGTCTATGCAGTGTTTTTTTTTAACAGAGATGACCCATGGCACCAAATGTTTGGGATTGCTGTAACATGTATACTTAGTCTAAGGCTATCTCTGCCGCAGCTGGAACTCAATTGCACAACCTCTGTTTGCGCTGCTCTCTGCTGAGATTGATAGATAACAGCTTGTTGTTCTCTTACAGCACCAGCATGGTTTATAATTCTTTGGAGAAGCTTCATTTTGTCTCTTTTGTCCTTTTGCCCAGACACACACAGTCAAAAACCAGGTGATTTTAGGATCTAGAAGAATTGTTCTATAATCCTTCCTACCATCGGGAATGAAGGCCATCAGAGCTCGCATATAAATGTTAGCAAACAATGTTCACCCTGAACTCAGTCTCCTCTCCTAACAAGCCGGTGTCAACCTGAGAAAGGACACATGTACTTTGAGAGTACACAACTTCAAATGGGGACAAATGTAATGAGCATGCAAACAAAATGATCTTGTATATACTTTTTTTTTTCTTCATGTTTACTCATCATTTCAGTCACACAACAACCCAGTGTCACCATTTCAAGGGAAAGGAATCAATAATGTGTTTTTCTTTTCTTTTTTTTTCTTTTTTTGAGGTGCACAACTCCAAAAAGATTTAATATCACATCAATTCTGAGTGATTACTTGAAATGTATTGAAAATTTGACTTCTAGATGTTGTTTTCTTTCTTTCTCCCTTTGTTTACTTCATCAAAATAAAGAAAGACCCAGAAAAGAATGAGGTAAACACTTCTCAGGCTGTGGAAAACACCTGAAAGATACTATCACAGCCAAGAATGGTTTAAAGGTGCAGGAAGCAACTTGTCACTCATTGGTATCCATTCACACCCACACACACCTCCGCCTTAGGGACATGTCAAACTGTAGATTGCATAGATTTGAACAGATTTCACTAGAAACAGCCCACCATCTTCAAATGAAATCTCTTTGCATGCCCCAGCAACTGATTTTGAATATTGTTTTTTTATAATGCCTTTGTGTGTAATCCCAGAAATCTGCCAACTCAACCAATAGCACTACAGACAACATGAAATATGAATAAACGTGATAATGTAATCATAAAACATATAATCATATTTTGACTACATTAATAGAACAATAAGATCAGCTGATAGCTAGACTAACTAGATACATTTGCAGTCTATTAGAGAACAAAAAAGTGGTTCTTCTTACCTGTTTTCTTTCCTCTGAACATTCCAAATCACAGAACAGATCATCATTCACGTACATACAACCAAAGCCACACCAGCATATCAGTTTAACAAGTTGATCAATTCTGTCTTTCCAGCACATCACCTTCTCAATTGAGTCTTTGAAGCATAAAATGCAAGATCTGTCAATCTTGTGACAGATACGAAGTGCAAAATTCTCCTTCCCCATTCGCTGACCCCAAAACACTGTCCCTGTCCGACACGTGCGGACTCAAACAGCTGTATCAATACACAAGGAACACAGTAACACAACTCTCACACTAACTCTCTCACACTGAAATCCACAACATCGACTGAAGCTTTTCTTATAAGCTCTACTATTAACACCTTCAGGGTTACTAAGGAATCATTTGTAAAGCACAAGCCTCTCTGAGATTTCCCCGAGATTTCCCACACAAAACAGAAAGTGCAAGTGAAGCAATCAAACAAAACTAAAACCTGTGTGACTACTTTGTACTCCATCAAGAGAGCATCAAACCATGTGGGGGAGCAAATGTTCACATCATGTCGCTGCAAAACACTTATTTATCATTTTACCCATGGTTATCCTTCTTTAATACTAGCCCCACCAAACTATGTTTCTTTACCCAGTGACAAAAATACTACTTATTTTAGAGTCAAACTATTTTTTAAATAGAATGCCCCCACAATCTAGGTAAAATCAGTTTTTACTATCCTTGTGGGTGTGTTTGGTCTCAACAATCTAGGCAAAACATTCTGTTACCTATAACTGTCTGATGTATAGTTCTGTAATTTTTTCTGATAGGCTGATTTCACTCAACTTCAAGGAGCAAAAACATAGTCAAACAAAGTCAAGGTACTGGATTGATAAGAAATAATGAAATATGAAATAATCACTGGATTTGACACAGTTTGTCAGGTTAGTGACATTAAGTTTTTGAAAGATATTCAGAGTGTTTATTCTGCTAATTATGAAATATTCTATACTTATTTTGTAGTCTCTACACTTTTCTCTGTGTATTTTCTGTACAATCATTTGCAGATATGCCACGGCATTATTTAAATGGGCAGTTCTTGGCTAGAATAAGCTGCAGTATGGACCGCCAAAAGTCTGGCTATGTGAGACTAGACAAAACCTGACCCACAAACAGGTGGATACTGATGTTAAAGAGGCCAGACCTTGTCAATGCATGTCTATGTGGCTTAAAACAATGATGTTGTTATAACAGGTCAATGTGAAACAGCTCTCAATATATGGAAGTGCAATCCAACAGCAGCTTTATGTATTGAAGACACCTAACTTCCTTTCAAAAATATAGGTCAAAAAACTAATGTAGTATGTAAACCCCTGATTCTTTTTCACAGAGAGAGCTCACATACTTTCCTTTCTTGAGTGCCACAGAAACACCATTCTGTGGCTCAATTTATTACCCTGCTTTATTCTCTGGAGCTCAATTACAATTCTAAGGCGCTTTGACACTCAGAACTTGGCATTTAAAAGTGCTTTCTCCTCACGACTGGGGCCAAAAGAGAAACTATATCACAAGCCCTGTCCAGTCAATGAATACGGACAGTCACTGGCTGAGACACGGCTACACGCCGATCCGATACCAGTGTTGCCAAACTGCTAAAAAGTGTACCAAGTGTATTGATGTGAATGAATCTTTAGTGCAGTGAGTTTATTAAGATATTGATGGAGATTTAAGTTGTTGTTCATTGAAGTATGACTTAAGAATTGAGCATCAATGATAAAGAAAAAAAACATTGAAAACACATGCGCAAAGTTCTTAGAAATATACTCTGTAGTCAAGGGTTAGTTCAGCCAAAAATGAAATTTCTGTCATTAATTACTCACCCTCATGTTGTTCCACACTCGTAAGACCTTCGTTCATCTTCGGAACACAAATTAAGATATTTTGATGAAATCCGAGAGGAATATGACTCGTCCATATAGACAGCAATATAATCAACACTTTCAAGGCCCAGTAAAGACATTGTTAAAACCGTCGATGTGACTACGGTGGTTCAACCTTAATGTTATGAAGTGACGAGAATACGTTTTGTGTGCAAAAAAAACTAATATTGACTTTATTCAACAATATCTTCTCTTCTGTGTCATTCTCATATGTTGTTTACATCCAGCGCTTCCAGGTTCTACATCAGAACGGCAACTCATTATTGGCCGACTCCTGCGTCTGNACATGAGCAATACCAGACAACACAGGACTGGAAACACAGGGCTTATATACAAGGGATAACAAGGAGGGTGATTAGGAACAGCTGGGTGTGATGATTGTGGTGATCAGTTGCCATGGTGATTAACTGGTGGTGGGAAATGGAACAACAACAAGTCCAACAATGAGTCCAGAACAGAGTGCACATGTGACAGCGTCAGCATCACACGCATGCGTTGTGCTGCTCATGTGTGCAGCTTTGGCCAATACTGAGCCTGTATTCGGACGTAAACACGGAAGCCTTAACAGTGCTTACTGTGTTACATGTGTAAAGATAATGACAGGGAGAAGAAGAGATTGTTGAATAAAGTCGTTATTTTTGTTTATTTTTGTTTTGTTTTTGCGCACAAAATGTTTTCTCGACGCTTCATAAAATTAAGGTTGAACCGTAGTCACGTCGACGGTTTTAACAATGTCTTTACTACTTTTCTGGACCTTGAAAGAGTTGATTATATTGCTGTCTATGGACGAATCATATACCTCTCGCATGTATTCAAAAATATCGTAATTTTTGTTCTGAAGATGAACGAAGGTCTTACGGGTTTGGAACGACATGAGGGTGAGTGATTAATGACAGAAATACAATTTTTGGGTGAACTAACACTTTCACGTTGGTTTCAGGTGGTTCTGAAAAACTTTTATACCATTTGAGAAAAGTTTCAATTTAATTCAAATGAATTCAATAACAAAAAAGTGATATTTTCCTTACACTACGAATAGATGTGTGTATACATATAAATATTTTCAAAAACACAAATAATAATTAAAAAAAATATAATGAGAGTAAACAGGCTATTTTTACAAGCATCATGGTTTATTAATTAAAAAATGATTAAATTATAAAATACGTTTTGGGGAGTCACACATATGATATTTTACAACCTGAACTACCTTGGCTTGTATTATGACAAATTATCTCATATTTTAAGAGACTTTTTGATCTTGACACAGGCATGATGGTCTGCAGGGGTCACCTCTATGACATCATTTCCCTCATTATGTTTTTTTTTTCTTGGTTTGTCAAAGTTTTTTAGATATATAAAGCAGTAAAGCAGTTTTGTTTTTGTATTATATTTTTTATAAGAAATAATAATAAAATAAACTATAACTACTTGATAAGGTTTTGTTTTCAAGAGTTTCAGAAGTATTTCAGAATTTACAGTTGTATCACCTAGACATTTTTTTAAACTTTCTGTCCTCCAAATATCAAATGAATATAAAAAATGAATATAAAAAATATCAAAATGAACTTTAATTTAGAAATTAAAAACATGCCTAGAACTGTTGTATTCAAATCACTGTAGAATGAACTGCACTTTTAACATATTTTTGAATAAATTAATATACGTGAACAAAAAAATAAATCATAATTTTTTATTAACCCAATTGCTTTTCATAACATTTCATTCACATTTATTAAAAAATATCCAAAACAAAAGCTAGAGGACCAGCAGTGGATAACATTCGTTTCAAGATGACTCATAAAACTTGAAGGAGTTGCAGTGCAGTATTGAAGTGGACCATATAATATGCAATAAAGGAAGCCTCGGTAACCTAGACACATACTCACACCTGCAAAAGTGCTGACACACAAAAACATCTGCTACTTAGCAAAAGTAGCACATCAGCCATGAACATCTCTGGCCAAAAAATGTGCCACCAAAATAAAAAAAATAAAAAAGAAGCCAGATAGCCAGGGGCAGCATAGCAACAACATCCTGTTCCGCATGCCAAAAGTAGAACTTACTACTGAGCGCAAGACATTCACAACTAACTCCAGACGCTGTTATCGATTAGTTGTAACCCGTTTAATGACAAGGAACAGTGTGAACTGACATGCTTTTACCATGAAAACACCGTTCCATAGAGGACTGTCAGTTAAAGTCCTCTGGCTCTAAGCCAACATGCATGAAAACAGCAAAACACAGCCAAAGGGTGAGTACATACTTCGACTAAAGAAAAACACATGCACACAGACACCAACTCACACCAGGTGAATCAGAACGAAATGACTGCAGTCTCTCTCTTACCAGATCATCCAGGATGGAGACAGGAAAATCAAACATGCACATCTTCACAGGCTGAGCCAGGGCTTTTTGCAGGCTGAACAGAGATTTGGGCTCCATCTTACCCGATGGAGAGAGTGCAGGCTGCTGTCCAGGCGCCTGCTTCATATTAGGGGAATGCTGCTCCCCCTTGTCTGCTCTCATTGATACACAACTCCCTCCCTCCCACTCTCACGCTCTCCCTTTCAATCGTTCCCTTTCCAGAGTGAGTGCACAGGCACTCTCGCTCTCTTTCGCCTCTCTCTGTATTTCTCTGTACGAGTTACACACAGCACAAACAGGAACTTGCTGCCGCTGTCACTAACACTCTGTTGCCATCTACTTCTCTCGCCTCAGAAGACGGTAAGAAATCTGAAGAACTCAACCTCCTCCCAGTGCTTCCTTTTGCACATTGTCTCTCTCTCTAACAATCTCCTAGCCATGTAAACACCCACACCCATAGATGCGACGTAGGTATGCAGGTACATCACTCTTTAAATTGCAATGCCTCCCACTCAAGCAAGCTGTGCATCACATTCAGTCCAGTGTTCACACTCCTGTTTTCCAGCTCAAGAAGATATAGGGCCGGGTGTTTTTCTGCCTTCTGCTGTGCTTTTCCCCAGGCGTGCCCCTCAGAGACCTTCTGTTTGTGTATCTGAGAGCGGTTCGGCAGTGGAAAAGGGCTCTCTGGCTCATGTGCTCTGTCCATTTTGCACGAGCAACAAAAAAAGTGTGTTCTCGCTCGCGTGACCAGTCTGCCCAGTGACCTGTGCATCTGGGAGTCTCGATCCTACCACACACACACACACAAATGGCAGACATACACTCAGATCCATTAAAGAGTTGAAAAACATTCTATCATTAAATCTAGGTCACAGAGCTTTTCATCCACAAAGAGCTGTCCTATACTAAAACAGTATATGAGACATTTCTCTTCTGCTCTGAGTGAGTTAAGGTATGTGTACAAATGCTGGATCTGTTCAAGCAACAGGATGAAAAAGCATAAACCCGAATAGCACATGGTTCAATATCAGAGGGTTGCATGTGATGATTATCTAACGGCAGACATAGTTGAGGACCAAGGGGAGGTGGTACTCCATTATGAAAGCACAGACTGTGGGAACTGTTTTGAAATGCAGAGGATATCCTACGCAGCCATAGAGCGATGTGGTTGCCATGGAGACAGCAAACGCTCAACCTTTGAAAAGAGATGCCTAGAGGAACTGCAATAAAGCCCACAGAGACTGTATGGCTGACTTATTTGCACAAGAGCACCATACCTCACCACAAAGATGTGTGCACAAAAGCAGTTTCTATTTAAAATATGTCTCCGATTTATACTTTTTTTCCCACTTCAGTTGCAGTCCGTAGTCTGCGTGACATTTAAAATTCAGTATGAATATGCACTAACATGTCTTGCCTCATTCCATTCACGTCTAGACATGTGCAAGTTCTTGAGAACAACTTGGATGCTGAAAAACTACTTTTCTCATATGGTGGCTTCAACGGTACAAGGACACATTTACTGGATATAGAGACAGAACAAGGAAATGTAAAACATTTTAAAATGTTAAAATACAACACTCAATTTTATACAATATTGAAACGATTTTTTAAAAGATATTAATACTTTAACTCAGCAAGGATGCATAAAAGTGACACTAAAGAATCCTTATCTGTTCTTCTGAACTCTATATTCACCAAATAATCCTGATCAAATCAGCATATTAGAATGATTTCTGAAGGATCATGTGACACTGCAGACTGGAGTAGTAATGCTGAAAATTCAGCTTTGCCATCACATTAATAAATTAATTTTTTAAATATTTTACAATAGAAAACAGTTCTTATAAATAGTAATAATATTTCACAATATTACTGTTTCTACTGTATATTTAATCAGATAAATGCAGCCCTGAGCATAAGAGACTTCTTTCAAAAACATTTTAACAATTGTGCTTTTGAACGGTATAATACTGTTCGATATGGATGGATTAAAAAAATAGCACTTTATTAGTGGTAGCACTTTATTTTACAGTCCTGTTCCCAATGTACATACTAAGTACTTATTATAGTAATTGCAATAACTGGGTAATAACTAGGTACTAACCCTGAACCTACCCCTAAAGTTAAACCATTTACAGTAGTTACCTTATATTACCCAGTACGTTCTTAGGTAAGTACACGTACACGTAAGTGCACTTACTGTATAATAAAGTGCAACCAATTCTCTAATACAGTGTATGATAGTGCATCTCTAATTTATATGATGTTTTATGATGCTTACAGAGCAAATCAATTAAAATAAGTATTACTGAGCCATGCACAGAATCATTTACATTTTAACGTAAACTATGAAGCATTTAGCTTAACTTTAGCTGCAGTTGGTTAACTTAATATTGCATTTTTGTTTAAGGCATAATTTCGTTTTCTCACAAAAATGAGTAAGATCACTAAACAATATCTGGACCCACTGCAGTATAGTTGCCTAAGGACCCCTGCTTTTTAAAAAAACTAAACTAAACCAAAAACACTGTCTAACAAAAAAGAACTGTATTGGGCATACTGAAAGGTAACCGAACGGGCAAAGGAGGAAGCGCAGCTTCTGTCTGAATACCCTCAGAGATCCAATTCCACACAAAGGCAGGACAGGGTGGTGTTGGAGAGGAACTGTTGGAACTGTTCACTTTAATGTTCCACTTGGCGTCAGGACACTGGCAATGGAATCCTGAAGAAAAGTTACACGTAGATGGGAAACTTCTCTGTCGAGATAAATTTTCCAAGGGCTGTACCTTAACAACCACATGTTTAAGCAGACTGTTCTAGCAGCATGAACACAGCTCCTCTGCTGTCAAGAAATATATAATTTCTAGACATCCAAAAGTTACTGCCACAAGTCTTGCAAGATAAATCTGTTATGTGGTACATCAGCAACATATGTCATTGGCAACAGCTGTAACTATTAGGCCTGTAACTGGAAGACGAGTGAGACATGCAGTGACATAATATACATCCTATTGCTAAAGAGGATGCCACAAGAATTCTGCATCCTCTTTATTGTGTAATGACTCATCGATTATAATATGCCGTAAACAACTGTCTGCACATTCTTAAAAGCTTTTCCTTTGTTTATGGCATCAGTTAAACAATGCTGTGTCCCCCTTTTTCTGACGCAGTACATTTTCCTTTTGCCTGTTTCCATTTCAGTACAGAACACACACACACAGAATGAGGAAACAGAGTGAATGAGAAATAGGAAAAAAAAAAAAAAGACTGAGTGAAAGCAGTGCTGAAATGTGACGTATTCTTCCAAATCAATAATTTGTTAGTAAATATCCTGATAAGAACTGTTAAAATGGTTACTATGCCTGTGGGTCAAAGTCTTGGCTGGTTAGCATGGCCTAGCAAGGTAGTTGGTAGATACTATAACTACATCAGAGCATGTGTTGACAGCAATGAAAGCAAACATATATAGTGTGATCTTTAGTTATATTACAGTAGATGTTTTTCCAGTGTCTGATTCTGGTTAACAGGGTTCTTAATATCATGAATCGGCTATTTTTCACATGACAGAATAGTTGCTAGTGAATTCTGTGGGACTGGAACTCAAATAAGAGTCACTATAAGCAAATAGGGCAGATTACAAATTGCATACTTCTGTTGGCCCC
>RJVU01007007.1:39185-53270 GCA_003731715.1 Anabarilius grahami
CCCAAACGAGAAAAAAAAATAAATAAATATATATATATATATATACAGTACTGTGCAAAAGTCTTAGGCCACCACCAGCTTTGTTGTTTTAGCATTGTTTTAATGACCATCCATATTTATTTTTTGGTCTTTATTACGATTCAAACAGAAAATACAGGAAATATGTACACAAAATGTAAAAGAAAAAAAAATTCTGAACAAAATGGTTTAAGCAAAAATCAGTATTTAGTGCGACCTCCTGTACTTCTTCCATTTTCTCAAAGAAGAAAATCTGAGAAACTTCTCATATTTTGAAATTTTTCTTGGCCTTCCAGTCCTTTTCCATTCCATTTAAGTTTAAGAGAGCCGGTTTCTGCTACTGCTCAAGTGTAAGGGGGGTCACTAAATACTTCTTACTTTAGCCTATAGATGTTGTTGTTTTTTGTGTGTTTTTTCTTCTGTTTTTTAATAGGCCTACTGCATACAAATTTCCTGTATTTTCTGGTTATATTCTAATAAAGAGACTGAGAAATAATTATATATGGTCATTATACCATTGCTTAAACAACATCTAATGTTGGCCTAAGGCTTTTGCACAGTAGGCTACTATATATATATATATATGTATATATATACACTGATGAGCCAAAATATTATGACCAGACACAGATGAAGTGAATATAATTGATAATCTCCTATCAAGGCCACATATTAAACAAACAATCAGTTCTCGTAATCAATGTGTTGGATGCAGGAGAAATGGGCAGGAATTAGGATCTGAGCGACTTTGATAAGGGCCAAATTATTATGGCCTGGCGACTGAGTCAGAGTATCTCTGAAACGGCAAGGCTTTTGGGTTGCTACCGGTCAGCAGTGGTGATACCAGCGTAGCCACAGACCAGAGTGCATGATCCCTGATCCCTGAGATTATTAAAGGAGATTTTTATTTGTATTTCAATTAAATGGATATATAAACTCGTATATATTATATAAACAAATATTTCTCAAAAGACAAAAAATGTTCTGAGATTTAATGCGGCTCAATGGGGCGATTCTGTTTTTGAGCCCCACGCGCCCCCTGGAGGAAGTAAACTTTAGCTACATTAGCTTGTAGCATTTTCCTACAATGTTCAGCTGTCATTGCGCTTGCCGTAGACTTGTGGGAGTTTATGTAAAACCATGATGGCGGCGGCCTGTGCGAGAACACTTAGTAAGGTCGGCCGGTTAGTTTTAGACACGCCGAAATGCCGTGTCACAAACACCCTAGCATTAGTGCCGAGAATGACCATGAGATGCCAAGGAAGAGCTTACGGTACCGGCGGTGCAGGGTTTAGGTCCAGACTTTTGCTCGCTGCGCCGGTGCGTGGCAGTAGCAGAGTCCTGGGATGCGCCTTCTTGCTCGGTGGTGGTTTCGGCTTGTACCAGACCATCAAACTCACGCTTCAGCGTCACCTTGCAGAGGAAAAAGCAAATGTAAATATTCAGCTATGTGCAATATTCCTGGATGTCCTGCACTTTTTTGACATGCAACTATAGAAAGTAAATGTCATTTTTGGGTTAGTTTGCTCACCTTGGTTTTGTTAACTTGTTTTGATTAGGCATCTGAGCTGAGGACAGATCTCAAGTTGACTCTGTATCAGTATAAGACCTGTCCGTTTTGCAGCAAGGTGCGAGCCTTCCTGGATTATCATGGTCTGCCATATGAAATTGTGGAGGTCAATCCCGTTATGCGACAGGAGATCAAGTGGTCCACTTACAGAAAAGTTCCCATCCTGATGGTGAACGAGACAGTGGTATGTAGATACTCGGATATTGTCTTTCCTGATTATGATGGATTGTATAAGATGCTTCAGATCATCAAGTCCCTCTCTTTGTTATTTCTTCAACAGCAACTCAATGACTCTTCTGTAATTATTAGTGCTTTGAAGACATACCTGGTCAGCAAGTGAGTATCTTCTGCTTGACACTCTTTATTATTTTTACAAGGATGTTATTGATAGAATTTATTTTATCATGACTTTATATTTAACATTAGGTATATTTCTGTATTATATTCATTTAAAAAAGGGGTTTTCAAATTGTGACAGTAAACAAAGTTTGATTATTATAAAAGATATTGATTTGACATTTGATTTTTATCTTAAAGGTGTAGGGGATTGCCATTGTTTGAGACTGAACCTTTCAGCACTTTTCACTTTTGTGCTAGTGCTTTGCCGATAAATTGTTAGGCAAATAAATGTTAATATAAATGCAAATTGTATTGTCCATTCTCTGCTTCTTTTAGGGAGAAAACAATATCTGAGATCCTCACTTTTTATCCTGAGATGAAGGCAAAGAATGACCGTGGGAAAGACGTGATAGACTTTGGCAATAAGTACTGGGTCATGGTGCATGACATGGATGCTGATCATCTATATCCTGAAAAAGACACCAGAAAGTAAAGATATTGATTGCGATATTAGTCTTTTTTTTATTGAATATACATGATTTTGTTTGTATTAACCTTAAGAAGCTTGATTCATATCTCACTTACACTTTTTTTTTTACACTTACTCTCAGAGAGGAGATTAAATGGCGGCAGTGGGCAGATGATTGGCTGGTGCACCTAATTTCCCCAAACGTTTACCGCACACCGACCGAAGCCCTCGCTTCCTTTGACTACATAGTACGAGAAGGCAAATTTGGCTCTTTTGAGGGCTTCTTTGCTAAGTATTTCGGAGCTGCTGCCATGTGGATCATTGCAAAGAGATTGAAAAATAAGTATGTTTTTGGGGGAAGCTGGTTAGTAAATAATGAAGATATTTGTCAAAAATGTTTTGATATTAAAAATTTTACCTCATCATTACTGCACAGACACCATCTGCAAGATGATGTGAGGAAAGATCTCTACAAGGCCGTCAATGATTGGGTGGCAGCCATTGGAAAAAATAAGAAATTCATGGGAGGTGATCAACCCAACCTTGCAGATCTGGTATGCGTTTCTCTCTCAGTCTAAAATGTTATATATAAAATACACTACCGTTCTAAGGTTTGGGGTAGGTACGATTTTTTTTTAAATGTTTTTGAAAGATGTCATATGCTCACAAGGGCTGCATTTAAATACAGTAAAAACAGTAATATTGTGACATTTTAAAATAACTTTTCTATTTGAATATGTTTTAAAATGTAATTTATTCCTGTGATGGTAAAGCAGAATTTTTAGCATCATGACTTCAGTCTTCAGTCAAATGATCCTTCAGAAATCATTGTAATATGCTGATTTGGTGCTCAAGAAACATTTCTTATTATCAATGTTAAAGACAGTTGTGCTGCTTAATATTTCTGTTGACACCATGATAAATTTTTTTTCACTTTGATAAATAGAAAGTTTAGCATTTATTTGAAATATAAATATTTTGTTGCATTATAAATGTCTTTACTGCCACTTGGTCAGTTTAAAGGGGCTCTATGTAGGAATGACACCCAGTGTTCAAAATATGTACTGCAGTGCAAATTCAAAATATTGTTTGGCCCGCCCCCTCGTTCAAAGACGAGGGTTGCCAGCTTTTACAGCATATGGTTGCCAGCAACAATAGGGAGCGCAATTGACAATGAAAGCTGAGGAGACTTAAACACTGTAAGCTGATGAGTTGATTTATCTGTTTTAATATGCTGTTGTTCATAGAGATATTTAGATGGATTTAGAGGCTTTTTAGTAGAGATGCACCGATTGCAATTTTCTTGTCCGATTCCGATTTTTTGTTAGTGTGATCGGCCGTTACATATTTTTTGCCGATTCCGATTTTCTTTCTAAGAACTATAAATGACAACATATACAAACTAAAATCTACTTTTCTTCAATGCAGAGTTTTATTTTCATAAAAACAAGTAAAAGTCAGTAATAAAATATAAACAGCTCAAATAAATGCAATAGAATAAAGAGAGCTATGAAACTAAGTTTTTTGGGTTAACTGGGTTTTTATTCAGGTATGAAATACTACAGAAATTAAAGTTATCAAATGTAAAATAACACATTGTGTTATTTTGCATTGTTACCTTAATTTCTGTAGTCTTTATTGCAAATAATTCTTACCATTAAAGTTATAAAACGTATTCAGTCAAGAGCAGAAAGTGATTTTCTTTGTGTTTTGTTCTTTGATTAACATGACAGACAGCAGCAGGAATATTGGACTGCTGTCCCTTTAAGAGTTTATGAACGGTGTTCAACGGACCTAATACTGTTATACACGACATGGGTTCACTTTCTTAGCTATTTAACGATTCAAAACTGACTGTGTTTATCTGAATACTCGCCAAGATTGCCTGTGCCGCTGGTTTTGACATACTTTTGTATATATTTGGCAGTTTAAGCGCAGGAAGGCGCTTATTTTGGAACTTGTGACTCTGTTTGATTTCTGTCTCTGTTTGAGACTGAGCGTGGCATGTTTGCTCCACTAATATAGATCAGTAGTGCGCACGCTTTCGGTGTGAGCGAGAGACCTGAGGGAATGACTAAAATTATGCGCAATACAAACGGTTAACCGGAGCGAATGAGACGAGTGAGAGAGAGGAGGCGCCCGCGCGGGTGTGTGTCACTTCACCGTGACAGAGAAGAGAGCGGGAACGCGCAGCTGACGTTATTGCCTTATTCTCTGACCCAGTTTGTTTGCTGGTTTACATGGCTGCAATAGGCTTCGTGGTGTTTTCCGCCAACTGGCAACCTGTGATGTCGAAATACTATTGGATAAACTGGCAGCACGAGGTTTCACAGAGACCAAAACAAAAACAGACATTCCGACACGGAACGCGCATTTTCAAAATAGAATATCTGGCTGTAGCATTGTTTTTCTGAGAAACAAGTACGTGAACTTAGCATGTTTCCTAAATATCTGCAAACATATTAGGGTATTTTTATGCTTTATTAAAGTTCAAATCTTACATAGAGCCCCTTTAATGCATTCTTGCTGGATATAAGTATTCATTTCTTTTTTATTTTTAAAGTCTTACTGACCCCAAACATTAGTGTACAGTAATGTATATTTTGCCCATTGTCACAATTGCAGGGGCAATGTGAATGGCATTGTTTGTGCTTTTTTTTTTTATTATTATTATTGGCATATTTAATTATCTGTGGGGTACCTTGTAAATTACCTTCTTGTACCCTGTGTTTTCAGGCCGTGTTTGGTGTTCTGAGGGTTATGGAAGGCCTTGAATCATTTGATGATATGATGGAACATACCAAGGTGAAGAACTGGTACCGGCGTATGCAGAAGGTCACACAACAAGTGTCATAAAATCAAAGCATCTGTCATCACTACAAAAACTTGAAGCACTTGATAACAAGCTTGATGCCATCTGTTGGTAGCGTAATGGTTATGCAAATCTTAAAAGACAATTTTTTTCCAGTAATTAAACTGGCTTCCATTCTTCCTTTGCTTGGACTATAACCACCAAGCTAAGAATTTGTTTCATTTGAAAAGATCAACAAAAACATGCCCAAAATAGCATAAAATGTTTTTCCTGTTTTGTTCTCTCTCTCTCTCTCTCTCTCTCTCTCTCTCTCTCTCTCCGTGATTTGCTTTACTACTTGACTGATTTTCTGTATTTCTTTTACTTTGGAGAGCAAAGTGCAACCTGAGCCAAAAGCTGTTTAAAGTAAAACAACCTCAAATGATCTACAGACATTGTGAATGGGATATAGAGGGATTGTTCTGAAACCATCCATTTTTCTCCATCTTTATGGGCTTAAATAACAGGTTGTCAACAAATGTATAATCTGGTGATCTGGTCTATTTTTCAACATATAACGGTTAATTTTAGCATATGTTGCTCTTTCTTCTTTTTCTGAATTGCGGTTTTGTTCCTTTTATAATATTGAAGTGCTGCCACTCTCATCAAGTGGTATTTAGGTTACCTAAGCAGATGGGCTCAGCCCCGATAGATCGATGCTTCTGTCTACCTCCGTTTGGCTTACTGTTCTCTGGTTCATAAACATCCAATCTTGAGGTTGCAGTGACCTTCAAATCTGTGGTTTACTGAATGTTCATATTAATATTTCTCAACCTTGGGTTCTCAAGAGGTTTAACTTAAAATGTGATCTTACTGATTAATGGTTATGTGAAAGTTGTTATGGACATTCGAAGGGTCCATTTAACCAAGAACATTTGTCTATGCATCATCTTTTGATTCGTCAAAAGTGATAAATATTTGTCAAGGAAATAAATAAAAAATCTCAAGCAGATGGTTGTCAGCTTGCTTGTCTGTAGCCTGTCATGTTTTTAAAATCGAAACAAAGAGAATGCATGTCAGTTAAAAAACACCTAAAACTTGAATACACAAACTATTCGTTCAGATGTCACCACATCATACTGTTTATGCCGATGTTTTTATTAAACAATTTTATAGGCAAATGCCAGAGAAGGAGGTGCCTGCACATAGCAACGCGTCGTTGTCATAGAAGCCCAATAAGCTTCGGTTCATTGGGCGTTAAACACACTTCTCAAATCTTTGTAGCTGAAGTTTCGAATCAGCCAATCAGATGCAATAGAGGACGTTAAGGGCGGGACTCAGAGCGCCAGACGCGTCACTGATTGGCGGCTATTGTTGTCCATTCGAGAGTCTACCGGGTATTGCAAACAACATTACTCAGGGGACGCAACGTTGAATTGAGGTTAGTGGCGTTTTTATTCGTATCACTTTAACTTTTTAAAGTACATAAATACATTTTAAACGTATTTTTGGTCATTAGGATTTAAATGACCGCATAAATGTGCAGGGCATGAACAGAAGGATTAGGAGCACAAACAGACTTGACTGAGGACAAATAGGCTTCTTGTTTAACAAATACGCATGTATGATTCATAACACTTCTATTTTATTTTTTTTACAAGTTTATGATAAACTTCTGGAGAACTTTTATTTACTCTTAAAACCGCCCTACTGATCTGAAGGGATGAAAACACGGTCGTCCTCACCGCCCGTCCATGTTCATGTCCCAGACTCAACATCTGTGCATGTCCACCTAAAGAAGAGTCCACAGAAGAGCCAGGTCAGACTGAATGCCTTTTGCTCTTCCAGTTTAAATCAGCTGTTTACCGAGACAGTGAAATCACTCATCACAACTTTATCTTCAGCAGGGTAAAGTGAGCAATTTAAGATCCACTGCCAGTGTAAAGGTCCGAGCTCCCTGGGTTCCTCCTGGAAAGGCTTCAAGACGGAAAGAATACAAATGGGAGGTTTGTTTAATTCAATTGACCTTTAGGCATATTTAACAGCATAACATAAGGAGTCATTTTTAAAAATGTGACTTTGAATGACTGGATTTTAAATTCGCAATGAAATGGAAGTTGTGACAGTCTTTTCTTTCTATCGTGACATAGAGTGAAACAGCTTCACGAACAAGAAACAATGTAGGGCGGGACTTGATTTTGTCCATCGGGTTGTTGGATCATTGTAGTTTGCAATTGCCGTGATGTCATGTAAGTGACAGGTTGTCCCGCCCTCACGCCAGTAAACATGTCATCAGAGAAGAGATGCGAGAGGGAGGGGAAGTTACTTTGATTAAAGATTTCAAGGGGACATTAAGTTAAAAAAATAACGATGTGCACGGATAAACCATTTATAATAAATACTGCAATATTCCATTAAAAATTGAATTGTTAAATTTGATTTAATGGTGACTTTAATAACAAAATTTCTCATCAGGGGGCTTCTCGCTGCTTAGAGATCGTCCCGGGACGGGCCACTGACCCTTCTTCACCTCCTCTGCGGCTCACTGACCTGTCCAGTGAAGAGGACGATGCAAGAGGAGTAATTGGCAAATATGAAAGAAAAATTGAAAGCCTAATGTCAGAGGTTGACCGCATAAAAAGTGAGGTATGGATTGTGAATAATCATGACAATAAGATGGGTTTAACAGTTGGTTGAATGACATTGTGGATTTGACTGTTAAAATCTCCACAGGTAAAGTTACGGCAGACAGAGGACCACCTGAAGCATCAATCACAGCAGTTGAGCGCCTGTCAACGTTTGATGGACCAGCATGAGGAAAGACTCGAGGAAGCCAGTAAGGACTTGAGGAGGTCAAAGTGCGAAAATACTGATCTGCGTAGCACTGTAGATGGGACGGGGACGCAGGATGAGCCTGGACAAACGAGGTATGGTTCTTCCAGATATATTTGTCACATAAGCTTTAAGATTGTGGCCTGAATGCTTAAAGTCACCATGAAATTAAAACTGACAATTCTTATTTTTTTTATGGAATATTGCCGTGTTTATTTTAAATGATTTATCGGTGCACATCATTGTTTTAATTCATGTGCCCTTGTAATCTTAAATCAAAATAACTTCCCCTCCCTCTTGCAACAACATCTCTTCTTTGATTACGTGTTTACTGGCGTGAGGGCGGGACAACCTGTCACACACATGAGATCACAGCAATAGCAAATCACAACCATACAGTCAATTCTCAATGGACAAAATGAAGTCCTGCCCTACATTTTTTTTTTTTCTTGTTCGAGAAGCCATTTCAATCGGATATACATCACATTGAATCAATACTGAACATACTTAAGCTGGACAATGACACCATTTTCTTCTAGAGCTGCTGTGCAGCCAAAATTATTTTCCTTTTATCACTGTAAAGCTGCTTTGACACAATCTGCATTCTAAAAAGCGCTATATAAATAAAGGTGACGACTTGACTTGACCTGACATTATGCTGACTTTAAAATGTGATTTAGATCAGAAACAGGACCTCCTCACCAAGAAATGGAAACACTGCTGAGGAAACTGGTGGAGGCTGAGATAGATGGTCAGGCCACAGCTAAACAGGTGGAAGTTCTGAGGGAAACCGTGGGCAAACTTAAGAAGGTAAGAAGGTGGTCAAACTCCAAACTCTGCAGTTACCTCTAAAATCTTATGTGAATAAAAAAGCATGCTCTTTGTGTATTCAGGACAAAAAACAGTCAAAGACACACTCCGATCAGTTGGGCCGTCAACATGAGCTACTAGAGGAGAAGTTGGACACATTTTTGGACACAAATCGCACTCTCAGACGACTTTTGAGGGAGCAGCATGGGCGGGAGGTACAAAAACCTTCCTGTAAAATAAAACCTGTCTCTTTTTTGGGTTGGCAATTGGTTCTGCAGTATTGTATGTGTATATGCAGTTATTTAAAAAAAGAAACTTTTCACCACAGACCGATGCTCTGAGGATGTGTGATGAGAGGGAGATGCTAATGAGAAAACTAGCTGATTCTGAGGCTGAGAAAAGGGTTTGTAATCTAACTCCTACATCCTTTTTTTGTTTTTTTGCTTTTATAATTTTTTGGGGGTATTGATATGATTTATGATTGTAACATCATTGTTAGCTTGATACATTGATACTTTTCAAACCACAAGGATGCATTAAATGTATAAAATGACAAGACTTGTTGCAAAACATTTTTTATTTTAATTAAATGCTATTCTTCATAACTTTTTATTCAGGGTTTCCACAAAAATATTTAGCAGCACAACTGTTTTCAAAATTGGTAATAATAAGAAATATTACTTGAGCACCAAATCAGCATATTAGAATGATTTCTGAAGGATCATGTGACACTGGAGTAATGATGCTTAAAATGACAGAAATATATTACATTTTAAAATATATTAAAATAAAAACCAATTATTTTAAACTGTAATATTATTTTACAATATTATTTTGAATGGTAGTTAATGCTTAAATGTAGAGCAAAATAAATATTTTGTTATTAGTATAACTAGTTATTTTCACTTTCTCTTGTAGAAACTTGAGTCTAAACTCAACAACATGGAAAGAGAGGCCAATCAGATAGCCAAGAATTTGGAAACTGAACAGGTAATAGTAATTTCCACTCACTATTTCTCTCATTTTTCCTATGCGTTTGCATAACATTCTTCTGTGGCATGTTTTAACACCTCTTTTGCATTTCTAAATACTTGAAAATAGTGCATTTGCATCAAGGTTGCTCCTGTGCTGCTGAGTTTAAAAACAGGAAGTGTTTTTAAGAAGGTGTTTTGTGATGACAGGAGCATCTTAGGACCACAGGAAGCCTGTCCAAGGTTCTTGAATCCACTCGTAGTCGCTTGCAGAACCAGCTGCACAAGCAAGAAGCTGAAAATAACCTTCTGGAGGCTCAGATCCAAGTAAGCCAACTTTTTACTCAGGATTCATGGTTTTCATTGACATGCATACAGTGATATATCTCATAGAGATCGTACTGTACTGTGGCACAGAGGCTGGAAGGGACACTGCAGCATCAGCAGGAGGAGGTTCAAGGCCTTCTGGAGCAGATGAGAGAGCTGAAGCAGCACTGTGAAGGAGACCGAGACATCCACAAACAGGTCTTGGAGGACCAGAGGAAGCGGGCTGAACAAAGTGTGAATACAGCTGCACAGCTCTCTGCACAACTCTTAGACAAGGTACTGTACAGAAGAACAATGTTAAATGTGCTTCAGGGTTTCATAAAGTTTCTGTTGACCTTAATGGTTTACAAAGTGCTAATTGATGACATAATTCTCCAAACATCCTTTATATTACATCCTTGTGCTGGCCCATATATATTTACTTCACTGGGAACTCTCTCACATTTTAAAAGATTGTGTGACCCATGCAGCGCAGACTTTGACTGATGTGTTTCTGTCGTCTCTTCAGGAGGCTCAGTTAGCAGAGGCTCTCTCCAATGCTGAGGCGCTTCAGCAGCGTTACTCCAAACAGAGCAGAGAGAAAAGCCAGCTGGAGTTGGAGATCACCACCTTAAATAAGTCAGTGATTTCTCTTCGCCTTGTCTTCACATCTATAATTTATTAATTTTATGATGTAATTTATGATGCTTGCTATACATCAGTGAGCTTTGAGTTTCTGAAATTCTCTTTCAACTTAATTCCTTTGTAAAAAAACAAACAAAAAAACAAATATGTTTTGTTAGGTGAATCTCACAAAGCCTGTCAATAAAATGTAATTTCATTTCAAAATAAAGTTTACATTAAGATAAGATTTGCAATGTGACATTATTTACAAGAAAATTAAATATATTTTAACACCCAGTTCTCATTACCATAATGTGTCCTGGCATTTTAGATTTATAATCCCTATTATTTTTAATGATGATTGTATTAGCTTAATAAAGTTTAATTTTTTTTTTTTTATCATATTACATTAAAACACATTTATTCAGTGATGTTCTGATTTATACTACCATTCAAACGTTTGGGGTCAGTAAGATTTTAAAAATGTTTTTGAATGAAAAAAGTCTATAATGCTCACCAAGGCTGCATTTATTTGAACAAAACACAGTAAAATACAGTAATATTGTGAAAAATGATTACAATTGAAAATATCTGTTTTCTATATCAATGAATTTTAAAATGTTATTTATTCCTTTGATGTCAAAGCTGAGTTTTCAGCATCATTACTCCAGTCTTCATTGTCACATGATCCTTCAGAAATCATTCTAATATGCTGATTTGCTGCTCAAGAAACATTTCTTATTATTATCAATGTTGCAAACAGTTGCATAATATTTTTGTGGAAACCATGATACATTTACTTCATAATTCTATGATAAATAGAAAGTTCAACAGCATATTCTTTTGTAACATAATAAATGTCTTAACTGTCACTTTTGATCAATTTAATGTCCTATTTGTTTTTAATATCTTAGATGTATATCTTAGAACAATTGTCTATAAATACTTTATAATTTATTTATATTTTTCACATTACAATAATGAGACTAAGAATAAGTATTTTCTTTCATTATGGTAATAAACTTTTCTGAACTGATTTTTTTCTCTTTCTGCAAAACGTTTTTGATTTTTGATTGTAATATGATTGGGATTTTCTTGACAAGATTTTATATTGCTATATTTATTGGATCAAATAATAAACAGTGATTGTCGACTTTTCTCTTTGTAGTCGTCTCACTGATTTGAGCGAACAGCTGCGCAGTTGTGAGGAGAAGTCCTGCACTGAGAGAGAGGGGCTTCTCAGCCGTCTGCACTCCCTCACCTCAGAGAACACGGCTACCAAACTGAGACTCAAGGCAACAACTCAGACTCAATAAAGACTTTTCTCTTTCACACAAAACCATCTAAGCTCTGATTTTCATTGTGATTTTTGTGTCTCTATTAGAGCACTCTGTCAGCCACAGAGGACAGGCTGTCTTTGTCTCAGTCAGAGGTCCATCAGCTGAAGATCTCTCTCAAAGAGTTTGAGAGTCTGGTAGAGGCTTACAAGAGTCAGGTGCTTTCAATATACCTTCCTCTCAGCTCATTACAATCCATCTGCATTTAGTCAGTCTATTAATCCTTCAAATTTCTTGCAGTTGCATAAGACACGTTTGGAATCTGAGGAATACTCTTTGAGGCTGGAGATGGCGGAGAAGGAAGCACAGAGGGACCACGCAGAGGTGGAAAGAGAAGTGGAACAAGGCCGCAAACAACTCCAGGCCCGAGTGAAGGAAATGGAGATGCTACGGGAAGTTCTGAAGCGCTTGGAGGACGAGCTCAGGGAGGCCAGAGAGAACATGCACATTCAGGAGAGAAGAAATACAGAGCAGAACAACACTCTGTCTGAGCTCAGAATCAAGGTGATGTTTATGGAGACCACGCATGTGCATTCATATTTACATCACAGATTTTAAGGTGAAATCAGATGGGTTTTTAATTTCATGTCTTATTTTCCTGTTTGTATGTAGGTGGAGCAGCAGAGTTGTAAAATAGAGAACCTCCAGGAGAAGAACTTATTTCTACTTGAAGAAAATATGCAGCTGAAACGCTCTATGGAAAGCATTGATAGGTCTGCTGCACATAAAATATAATATAATATAAGAAATATATTTTATAATATAATATAATTTTAAAAGGCCTTATAAAATCAAAACTATGACAAAACTGTAATTTATATTTAAATTTCCTTTTCTTCTATAGAATAATCCAAAATATATTGATGACATTATCTCTTCTGCTATAATATATTTAAATCAAAATAATGAATATTCTTTTTTCCTTCTTATCTACAGTATTAATTGAACCAAAATATATTGATGACATTATCTTTTCTGCCACTGGCTAGCAAGTATCAAAATTTAAATAATAATTTATGTAATTAAATTTAATATACAACTTCCCTTTTTAACAGCTTTTTTTAATCTTTCTGCAAAATGTACACTACCATTCAAAAGTTTGGTATCGGTACGATTTTTCATGTTTTTAAAAGAAGTTTCGTCTGCTAACCAAGACTGCATTTATTTAATTAAAAATACAGTAAAAACAGGAATATTTTGAAATATTATTACAATTTAAAATAACTGTTTTCTATTTGAATATATTTTACAAAGTAATTTATTCCTGTGATGATAAAGTTGAATTTTCAGCATCATTACTCCAGTCTTCAATGTCACACGATTCTTCAGAAATCATTCTAATATGCTGATTTGCTGCTCAAGAAACATTTCTTTTTTTTTCAGGATTCCTTGATTAATAAAAAGTTCAAAAGAACAGCATTTATCTGAAATACAAAGCTTCTGTAGCATTATACACTACCGTTCAAAAGTTTGGGGACAGTAAGAATTTTTATTTACATTTTTTTGAAAAGAAATTAAAGAAATTAAAGAAATTAATACTTTAATTCAACAGGGATGCATTAAATCATTCAAAAGTGACAGTAAAGACATTTATAATGTTACAAAAGATTATATTTCAAATAAATGCTGTTCTTTTGAACTTTCTATTCATCAGAGTCCTGAAAAAAAATTGTGTATTCAAATATTTTGTTCAAATTGTACACAATCAATGTTTCTTGAGCAGCAAATCAGCATATTAGAATGATTTCTGAAGGATCATGTGACACTGAAGACTGGAGTAATGATGCTGAAAATTCAGCTTTGCCAACACAAGAATAAATTATATTTTCAAATATTTTCAAAAAGAAAAGTTATTTTAAATTGTAATAATATTTCACAATATTCCTGTTTTTACTGTATTTTAAATTAAATAAATGCAGTCTTGGTTAGCAGATGAAACTTCATCGTACCGATCCCAAACTTTTGAACGATAATGTATATATATTTTTTTCCTTTGGATTTTTGATTGCAATATGACT
>RJVU01007007.1:54261-77507 GCA_003731715.1 Anabarilius grahami
GTCATCTGTCTTTTTCCGTTTACCCGTCTTTATTTTATGAGCAGGTGCCACTCGAGGAATTGGCAGTTTGGATTGTTTGTCCGCCATAAGCAAAGCTGCGGCACACCGGTAATCTTGAATTTGAACGCCTGTACGCCCTGTGCATGAGAGGGGTGTGATCAGCACGCACACGAGCTTGATTGACACTGCTAAGACACTCCTCCTGGCTCTGATTGGTTGTTTCTTACCGGGAGCGGTGAATTTCTGCAAATGGCAATAGGACCACTGGGAGGAGCCAGAGGAGCTTGATTTTTTTTCACAGATTATCTGTCTCATATTCTACTGTCAGGACATAATGACAGGTTTAACAAATATGTGAAAAATACATTTTTACAAAAGTTACCTACAGCAGCTTTAAACTAAAACATAAATATGACATTATCTTCTGTATTTCAGCTATTGGTGACCAAGTATCACATTTTTAAACTTCCTTTTCAAGTGGAAATGTCAACACCACAAAGAAAATAATTATAAACAACAAAAAGAAAACAAATATAATTTAACTGGTCTGGGTCTAGCATAAACCCACTGACACAAAGAAAGCTGAAACTAAACCCTTTTCTAGTTAATTTCCTAACAGTATTTGAGCCTCGTCATATTTCTGTATCATTGACACACAGGAAGATGGAGGATGTGAGCACTCAGAACAGGGATCTGCTTCAGGACATCGCCAAGCGTGAAGAGACCATCCACACCACACAGCTGCGTCTAGAGGAGAGGAGCCGAGAGTGTGACTCCCTCTACCGACAGGTGGAGCAGGCCAGGGAGGATGCGCAAAAACAGGTCACAGGAATCTCATTTTGTTGCACCTGTGTGAGGTTAGTGTATACATGCTTTTCAAGTTAGGTCTTTGTTCACAGGTGGAGCAGAGCCTAGAGCGGGTGCTGTCCAAAGAACGCTCAGCTCAGTCCAAAAAGCTGGATTTAGAGACCCAGCTGAGCCTGGCTAAAAATGAGCTGGGTCAGATACGCCGCAGCAAAGATGACGTAAGTGTTCTCAGCTGAAACTTTCCATTGCACAATACTAAAGTTTCACAAGATTACAGTTGAAAAATATTATGAAAATCATCAAAGGATTATACTGTAAAATTCTCAGTGAATGTTTGGGGTTGAATACAATTTTACAACACAAAAAAATTGTGAGCTGTGCTTCAGTTTGACCACAGCCCAAAAAACAGCATGTTGTCAGAAACATACGGAGCCCTCAAAGGACATGGCGAGAGGACAAAAATTAGATGGGAGGAAAAATTACATTTGAATGCTTTTGTGTTCCCCCCCAAAATCTTTGCATTCGCTTGCAACACTTTTCTGTTCACTAGCAAAAGTTTTGTGTTCCTTCAAAAATAACTTTGCGTTTTAGCATCAAAATTGGTGGCATGGAAGGAAAAACTGTCAATGCTTTTGAGAGCGAAATAAGTTTTCACAGTTTGATCTGGACTTTTTTTATTGGCTTTACTCCTGGATATTTCAAGGGAAAACTGAATTTCAAACCTGGAAATCAAGACAATATCTTAAAAAAAAAAAAAAAAATCACTGAACTCTAATTTCTCTTTAAAAACATATTTAAGCAGCTACATATAACTCTTTGTAATGAAACTGATGTCGTCGCTTTGACTATTCAGATAAACATCACCAATACGTACTCCTAACTCAATCTTGATATACAGACCCTATCAATCTCTATACAATTTTAAATATCCAGTAATCATGAACCACTCGGGAGATCATAGAAGTTCATGTCAAAAACTGAGTTGAGTCAATGTTTTGTGCTACAGATGTTTAATCTATTCAATCTGGAATTTTCCTTACATGTCAAATATACATGGATGCACCTTTTAGAAACAGTTTGGGTTTTAATTTCAGATGGAGAAGCGATTTCAGTGCAAACTTCAAGACATGAAGAACCAGTTGGAACAGGTGAACAGCGCCAACCGCAGCCTGCAGAACTACGTCCACTACCTTAAGGCTTCATACACCAATGTGTTTGGAGACTCTGTTCTAACAAGCTCACTGAATCCCCATATCTAAACACTGACTATGAATAAAGCCATTTCTTTATTTAATGCAGTTTTTCGTAATATACCTCCATGACTTAGTTTCATCTGATGACCTTTTAATAAAACAGTGCAAAACAAAATCTCCAATGTACATGTTTATTTAAATCACAATGCATTAAACAGTCACAATAATCCTCAAAAATATCTTTAAAAACACAAGCTGCTTTAACATGACAGTGTAACCGTCCAGTACGACTAATCTCGGATTAATCGCTGTCACTGTCTCCCTCACTGTCTGCCTCCTTAACGTCCGTACTGAACTTGTATTCCTGGTCACAGCCCATGTAGGCATCGCTCATGAAGTACAGCGTGTAGTTGTGCACACCAACAGCAGGTGCCACAAAGTCAAGTTTTACCTGTGGGAAGAAAAAAAGAACATTGTCACTAACAGAGTTTTCACAAGACTTCCACTCCATTTTTTTAAATGCTACAAAGACTGGAATAATGTACTACTGCCTTTGACATCAAAGCAGGACTTACCTTGGCCTTCTGTTGAAGAGTTAGTCTCTTGATTGAAATGAGGCTGTTCGATTTGGGGTCTCCAATAACAACCCACCAGCCTTCTTCACGTTTCTGCACAAACATTAAAAAAAAAAAAGAAGTGAATACTGCAGGTCCAAAACTCAAAACAAGATCAACTATTTGTAAGTGGTTAAGATGTTACATAATCGCTTAATTTGGGATCAGTACTTTTTTTTTGGAAAAACTGACTTTTATTCAGCAAACATGCGTAAAAATTAGATCAAAAGCGACAAGACATTTATGTTTCAAAAATTTCAAACAAAAACTGTTCTTTTAAAATTTCTAGAATCCTGATAAAACATCACAGCTTCCACAAAAATATTAAACAGCACAAACTCTTTTCAACATCTACAATAATATTTAATGTTTCTTGAGCACCAAATCATCATATAAGAATGATTTCTGAAGGATCATATGACACTGGAGTAATGATGCTGAAAATTAAGCTTTGCGATCACAGGAAAAATTACATTTTAAAAATATATTAAAATAGAAAACAGTTATTTTAAAGTGTAATTATTATTATTTTTTTGACTATTTAAAAGCTTTAAAAACATTATTTTTAATGTAATAAATGCAGCCTTAGTTGAACAAACTTTAAGAAATATATATATAAAAAAATCCAACCCCAAATTTTTCAAGGGTAGTGTATTTATAGGGATTATTAGGGCTGCTCGATTATGGCAAATATCATAATTACGATTATTTTGGGCAATACTGAAAATCACGATTATTGGTGGGTCAAAGTGATCAAAGGCATTTTTGTGTGTAGGCTATTTGACCATTCAGGCACGTATCCAATGGCCACAGTATACTTTGTCTAAGAGCGTCCGCACAGGAGGCCTGCCTGGTGAAAAGTATCTCTTTTGCGGCTTAATGTGCTTTTAATAACACTGTTTAATATCAAGCACTACCTGCAGTTTAGTAACAGTAGACTGCATATTACAACACTCACTTATTTGGCAGATTTGGATGTTAAGTTTGGCTTTGGATGGAATGCGGCAGCAGCACAATAATCATTTTACATCGATTAGTTTTGTTTTCATAATCGTTGGAAGCCGAAACTGAAATCAAAAAATTAATTACAATTAATCGCACAGCCCTAAGGTTTGTCAATAGACACTCACCTGTGGGAACAGAGGAGCAATGACAGGCCCTGTGACTTCCTCTTCTCTTTCCAACTGCACTTGAACGACCACTGGACTTCCACTGTGAGCACAAGAAAATAAATGAATATCTTCAGAAAAGAGATTAATGGTAAGAATGGCTGGTTTTGTACACCCACACAAGGTGTAAAGTTTTTAAATTGAAGCATTTTGGATTTTGATTTCATACCTCTTGATGTCTTCCTTGTCAACCACTTCGTACGAGAGCTCAATGTTGGGATAGCGATTACAGAAGCGTGCCACGTCGGCCATTTGTACATCTGAAAGCTGCAGAAGACCAGTGCGGTCCTCATCTTCCATCTCCATGATGTCAAAGATGCTCTCCACACCCTAAATGCATCAACAAAAGAGTTAAGACAGACAACCAAATGACGATGTTCCCCAACCCACTCAGATCCAAATCTCACCTTGTCCGTGCATCGCTTGATGTGTTCAGAAGTGAAGTGGGGTAGTTGTTTGAGGTAAGAGTCTTTGGACCACATGGCTTGTGTGACCATCTGAGCCAGCTCCATGGCAGCCAGCGCTGGACTCAACCAGCCGTTACTGGAGAGCACGTCCACACACGCCTGGATCAGCCGCACTGCCTAAAAATACAGGCAAGAGAAGAACTACTTATGAAACATTTCATTTGAAATGAACAATCAAAAAGCAAAATGAGCACATATGTCCTATTTGAATATATAATCATTTAATGAAAAATGTACATATATAAACACTACTCTCAAAAGTTTCAAATAATTATGATTTTTTTATGTTTTTGAAAGAGGTCTAATATGCTGATTTGTTGCTTAAGAAACCTCTCATTATTAATGGTAACTGTTTTTGCTGTTTAATTTGTTTGTGGGGAAACTACCATTCAAAAGTGTGGGGTAAGATAAAAAAAAAAAGAGAAAAATGAATACTTTTATTCAGCAAGGATGCATTAAATTGACCAGAAGTGACAGTAAAGACATCTATAATGTTAAAAAATATTTCTATTTTAAATAAATGCTGTTCTTTTTAACTTTCAATTCATCAATGAATCCTGGAAAAAAATGTATCACCGTTTCCACAAAAATATTAAGCAGCAAAAACTGTTTACAACATTGATAACCATTTTTAATAATTGAGCAATAATAATATTATTATTAATAGATAACTTTGATGATGATTTCTGAAGGATCATGTGATACTGAAGACTGGAGTAGTGGACTGCTGAAAATTCAGCTTTGCATCACAGAAATTATGTTTTTAAATATATTCAAATAGAAAACAGTTTTTAATTTGTAATAGTATTTCACAATAAAAATTGAAAAATAGTTTTTACTGTATTTTTTATCAAATAAATGCAGCCTGGTTGAGCATAAGAGATTTCTTTCTAAAACATTATTCTAAACTATTGACTGTTAGTGTATGCAATAAAACAAATATGTAATAAAAAATAAACAATAAATAAACGTATTTAAAAATATAAATACATGATGCATTTAATTATGAATTTTAATTTGTATATGCTGTGAAACAGATTCACTGTGTGCTCAAAGAGTTTCCTCTCACCTTGCTGAGGATATCTTCAGTATCTGACTGGAGCTCTGCACTCAGCTGCATGCGGGACAGATGGGCCTGGAGCAGCAGGTTGGTCTTCACATGAGGGTCGTTGAACTTGGGGTTGTTCAGCTTATGAGGCACTTTCTGAGCCAGCTGCAAAAGTCAAAGAGTGGTTACCAGAGCTCTGACGCAGTCTGCTTATTCTAAGAGTTCACATTAGACTCAGTCAATAATGGAAAGTTTTTTGTTTTGTTTTTTTACCTGCCGCAGCAGGGTGTCTTCATGATGCCTGATGGGAATGTTTTTATACTCTGCAGCATTGGAGATGATCTCAATGAGGCCACGGACCTTTGTCTTGGCATTTAGGGACATACTGAACAGCTCTGGAGAGAAGAAACAGATAAGAGATGTATCAGCGACAAGACAATCAAGCAGCACATTTCAGCAACCCCAGAAGAAAAAGAAAAAAAAAATGTTTTGGCCAAAATGGTTTTAGAAAGTCGGAATTGATTTCTTGACCTTCACTTTGATGAACCAATATTGATTCTCATACAGAAGAAAAGATATGTTGCTACTTCAGTTTCATCACGACCTCAAAGAAGTGTTTTAACCCTTTCGCACGTAAGTTTTAAATATTCTGGCTGACCCCCCAGCGTGAGTTTTTTAAGGCGACCGTTATTTAGAACATATAGCTTTATGGTTTCCATGGTGACGCGTCATTGCTTGTTACGTGACACACCGCAGCGCTGTGTGACTGATGATCTGCTTTTATTTAATTTTTCCTTTNCAAAGAAGTGTTTTAAACCGAGTGAGTCCTCACCGATGGTTGTGTAGTTGATGTAATAGTAGGCTGCGATCATGCCCAGATTCAGAGGTGCCACATCCATCTCATCCTCGATGCTGATGCACTTGGACTGCTCCAGATCCTGCAAGGTGTTTTCCACCAGCTCAGAGAGATGATCCGACAGGTGACGATGAGACATACCTGGAACATGGAGATTTTATTCTCTGATGCATAAAAAAAGTACCTCAAATACACTGAAATCGACTATTTTTGCATGTGCTACTGATGTCACAAATAGTAAATTCTGCAGCATGAGGTTTAGATTTTGAATGTCAAGTCCTTTGTCCTGCTGTAGTGAAGATCTGTAGGCATTTAAAAGGTACTGCGTTTCCTCACCCTGCAAATTGTAGTAGTTGGGGTTTTGGGTCATGCGGCGGTACAGAAACGTCCATGTCAGGTAGTCCACGGCGTCCTGTTTGTTCTCCACAGTCTTGGTCACAATTTCAGCGTTAAAATGGTCATGAAGACAGTGGTCCAGGTGAGACTCGACAGGCAGAGGTTCGTAAAGGAACTTCTTGAAGAAGTCCTAAAGAACAAGGATGTTCAAAATTATTAAGAGGCAATCAACAACGGTGAAGCCGACAAGAGACTAACCAAACTTAAGTCAAGAAAATGTGTGGTTTAGTGTAAGCTTTACCTTTTTGGACCCTTGACACATGATGACACAGCGACCCTCGTCATCCTGGAGAGGACGGTTTGCTTTTCCTACCATCTGGAGCACATCATAGATTGGGTAGTCCACGTATCTAAATCAGAGAAAGGCATTCATGAGCAACCCACAAGCACAGTGTAATAATTGGTGATGACATCAGTTGTTTGAGGCCACTAAGGATGAAAAACTACTTACGCATGGATTTTACCGTTGTAGTACTGTGTGTCCATGACAATCACCAGGTGGGCAGAAATGTTAGTGCCCCAGCAGAGAGAGCGAGATGCCACCATCACCTGAATGGCACCTAGCATGAGAGAGCAGAGGGGGGCAACACTTCTTTTAGCTCAGACACACTTCAATCAATTGTTCGATTAACCTCATAAAGCATTCAAAATCAATTTTTGCATTCCTGGGTCCAGTTGGACCCAGTGGAATGCGAGTAGTGCTGGGCCGTATGACCAGTATGAAATTTGTATCATGGTATGTTAAGATTTTGCCAGTTTCACTGTATATCACTATATTTTTTATTTTCATGACTGGACCTTTATATAAGTTTATTGTTGCTTATTTTACTGGGGAAGACCTTTTGCGTTTGTGTATATATGATATGGTGATAGTTTTACCAAAATTTTTGTTGAATAAAGTCATTATTTTTGTTTGATTTTTGTGCACAAAAAGTATTCTCGTCGCTTCATAACATTAAAGTTGTACCAATATGTAGTCACACAGACTACTTTAACAATGTCTTTCTGGGCCTTGAAAGTGGTAATTTGGTACGGGTTTGGAACGACATGAGGGCGAGCAATTAATGACAATTTATTTTTGGGTGAACTAACCATTTACCTCTTAATTGGATTTAATTGAATTCCTTTATAGCTCATGACTGCTCAAAAACAGCCCAAATTTTAAAAACCTACATATTCATTTTCTAACAAAACTTCAAAATTACTCTGGAATGTTATTAGACAAAATGTATTAATTTTACTATCAATTTTACTTTCACTTTAAGATGAAAAAGAGGATACATTTTTATGCTCAATTAGTTCATTAATAGGTGTACATATTCATGTTTATAACCAGAATTCAGTGTAAGATATGGGAAACAAATTTTTTTTTTATTATTATTGAGTCAAAACTAACTCAGACGGAAAAACAAAAAAACATCTGTAATGAACAAAAGGTGTAACTTTAAAATGGTTCTCTTAAAACACAAAAAATTACATACTAAATTATTATTATAAATTATTTTTTAGAATTGTATGCATCTCTTCCAGGCCAAAACTGGCCTGAACACATTATGACTGTAAACTAAAACATTAGCCCCGCTTTCACAGACAAGGCTTAAGCTAGTCTTACACTAAAATGCATGTTTGAGCTGTTTTAACTGAAAATAAACTTGCACTGACATCTCTTAAAATATGTCTGAGCCATTGTTTTGTCTCAAGATGCACACAAGTAATTTTTTTTTTTTCTAGGGTACATTTATAAAAGCTACTTAAATACCCTAATTGAACTAAGGCCAAATCCTGGCTTAATCTAAGCCCTGATTGTGAAACCGGGCCTAGGTTTCATGTGTCATACCAGAAATGAAGAGATGCTCCACAATCCTGCGCTCTGTAGGTGAAAGGCCCTCATGAAGGTACCCCACCCCGTTAGAGAGGGTCTCCTTCAGTGTAGCATCAGAGAGATTCTCCATGAATGGAGCCAGATCTTTCTCAGTTGAGTGAAGGAACCTGCAAGGACAAAAAGAAGGCTGGATATAAGATTCCCGATGGGACTCGGGACTAAAGCTGACCAAATAAGAGTATTTAATGTCTGAATGTGATAAAGATCTTCCAGCACCTTTGTGGCACCACATCAGCAGCACAGAAGGTGAGGATATCAATAGCGGTGAGACGAGTCTGGCGTCTTGATGGCACAAACACCAGCACTGGCTTGGATGGGGAGTGTTTCATTATGGCGTGATACACAGGTTTTGCCATGGACAGCAGACGAGTCTGTGTGTGACTCACGTTAAAGCCCTGAATAAAGTGGGAAAGTAGTCAAGTGGATTAAACAAAACTTCAAATGTAAACAGAAGAACAGGGTAAAGATTGTGCATGAAGATTAAATGAAGTTACAGAGAGCTTCAGACTGACCTGGATGTGAAGCTCCAGAGGAACTGGCCTGACATTGGGGTGGAAGTTGAAGGTGGCTGTCGTGCTGCAGCCGAGCCAGTGGGCCACATCTTTAGCATTGGACAGAGAGGAGCTGAGAGCCACGATACGGATGGGCCGTTCAATCTGAGAGGAAATGTACCTCATTCTGGAGCAAATCACCTCCAACACAGGCTACAAGAGATACAAAGAAAAAAAGAAATAAAGGATTCAAACATCAAAAAACAGTGATCTCTGAGGAACTAACAGCTCATTCTTGGTGCTTAGAAATTAGAATAAAAACAAACACTTACTCCGTTGTCACCTCCAATGAGATGAACCTCGTCTATTATGAAGAGGCTAACATTCTGCACGTTCTTCCTCTGTTTCCAGCGACGGGAAAGGATGTCCCACTTGTCTGGGGTGCTGACGATGATATCACCTTTACCCAGCAGCTTTAAGTCAGTGCTTGTCTCACCGGTGAGTAAGACAACCTTCTTATTCAAAGTATCCTGGAACTTCTGGTGCCAGTCAACAAAGACCTGTACAAAAAAAATAATGTGTGAATCATGACATTCATATCCTTGTTTCATCAATTTCTTGAATTTATCTTAAAGGTGCCCTTGATTCAAAAATGTAATTTACCTTGGCATAGTTAAATAACAAGAGTTCAGTACATGGAAAAGACATACAGTGAGTCTCAAACCCCATTGTTTCCTCCTTCTTATATAAATCTCATTTGTTTAAACGACCTCCGAAGAACAGGCGAATCTCAACATAACACCGACTGTTACGTAACAGTCGGGGTGTACGCCCCCAATATTTGCATAATGCCAGCCCATGTTCAAGGGATTACACAAGCCAGTATTAACGTCTGGATGTGCAAAGCTAAATCAACAGACTAGGTAAGCAAGCAAGAACAACAGCGAAAAATGGCAGATGGAGCAATAATAACTGACATAATCCATGATACCATGATATTTTTACTGATAATTGTAAATTGTCTTTCTAAATGTTTCGTTAGCATGTTGCTAATGTACTGTTAAATGTGGTTAAAGTTCCCATCGTTTCTTACTGTATTCACGGAGACAAGAGCCGTCGCTATTTTCATTTTTAAACACTTGCAGTCTGTATAATTCATAAACACAACTTCATTCTTTATAAATCTCTCCAACAGTGTAGCATTAGCCGTTAGCCACGGAGCACAGCCTCAAATTCACTCAGAATAAAGTGTTAACATCCAAATAAATACTTTACTCACATAATTCGAAGCATGCATACAGCATGCATGACAAACATCTTGTAAAGATCCATTTGAGGGTTATATTAGCTGTGTGAACTTTGTAAATGCGCTGTAATATAGTCGAGAGCTTGTTTGGCAGGGAGCACGCGATTTAAGGGGTGGCGCCGAGTGTAAATCAGTGCATTGTTAATGATGCCCCAAAATAGGCAGTTAAAAAAATTAATTAAAAAAAAAAATCTATGGGGTATTTTGAGCTGAAACTTCACAGACACATTCAGGAGACACCTTAGACTTATATTACATCTTGTGAAAAATTATTCTTGGGCACCTTTAAGTTGAACTACAGACACTTTTACATTATTACATTTATTTCCATAAAGGCAGCTATACCTGTTCGGCCAGAGCCTCCATGGGTGTAATGTAAACACAGCGGCCCTCTGAGTTGTGTAGGAGCATCCTAAGAATGGCAAACTCCGCACATATGGTCTTCCCGCTGCCCGTGGGGGCGCCAACAAAGACGTTGTCATCGCTGTTGTACACCGCATTGAACACTGAGGAAAACAAGAACAGTTTCATTTAGAAGGAAGTTCTCAATCAAGTATGACAGAGTCTTGGAGGGTCTACGAGGACAGGTACCTTGGGTCTGGATTGGGTTGAAAAAGGGAAACTGCTGGTAGAGGCTCTCGAAGGCTGCATTTCTCAGAGCGGACACGGGCAAAGGCTGCAGGTCCAGCAGCTCAGTAGGAGGAGGATATTTCTCAGGCAGGATTAGGTGACGAAATGAAACCGGCAACTGCGTCTCACATGCTTGAGAAAAAAAGAAAGAAAAAAAAAAAAAATCAACTGTGGCAGAAACATTCTGGACTACTGTAATGCCTCCAACACGACACATTGAACTATGGTCGCTACATCAATGCCACAGTAAATTAGCATTTTAAATATTCAGTATGGGTTAGTAATATTTTATGCAGTATCAAGTTGTCGCCAGAAGTAAATTCAGTAGCAAGTATAAATAAAAATAATAATAAAAAATAAAAACTTACATAGCCAGCGGTCTGAAGCTATGCGAATGAAGTACTGTGGAGGCAGCGGCTCAAAGACGGGCACAAAGAAAGTCACAAGATGTTCATCCTGAGCATACTTGGCCTTCAGGAGGAAGTACTCATGGTGAAGGACAACCTCACTGTCCACATCCTCCACTAAGATCCAGAAGGCCTCAGATGAGCCATGTATCTGGAATACACATTATATAAACAACTGTTATTTATATTAATATTAATCTATATGTAACTATTTATTCTTGTAATAATAACAATAATAATATAATTATTTAATCATTTACTGATCTTTTTTTGGACTGACCTTGTCATCCCACTGGAAATCTGGTGTGATTGTGAGTTCCACTTTCAGAGTGGAGCGTGTGATAGGCTGCAGATGAACTGCCAGGTCCAGTTTAGGGAACTGATGGACATACTTATGAATGGTTTTCCCCATCTTTGGCATGCGAATCAACTCACCTGAAACAGTTAAGAAGCTCAGATCATGAGAAAATTATATAAAATGGCATTTGGATATAACGACAATGTATTACAGCATATTAATCACTATTCACCAATTTCATTGTGGTTCAGGTCATAGAGGCGCTCAAAGGGGAAGTTTTTCTTTTCAATCTTTTTGATGACCTCCTCTGGAAGCTTGCGGAACTGACGCAAGGGAGACATCGACTGCCACCTTGATGGAAAAAAGCCAGTAGCATAAATATCACACTGCAAGATAAACAATTCATTTATGCTTGGCAAAATAAGTATCATGACAACTCACATCCTTTTGTCGATCATCTTGCAGAGGTTCAAAGTCTTGTCTGTAAGTTGGGCCCAGCCTCTGCTCAAAACAATTTCAAAGATGGCCCTCATCAGCCTGCCAGCGCTCTGTAGGATCAAACAGAATGTTAAATCTCTGATTTTAAATAAAAATGCCCTTTATATAAACAGGAGAATTTTACAAAACATTGATTTTTCCTAAACACTCACCTGAGTCACATAGACCATGTCAGCCATGAGAGCGAAGCCTTCCAGTTTGAGCTGAGAGATGTATGCTTGCAGCAGCACATTAATCTGAGAAATATATAACATTGAATTTAAGAGAAAAATCATACGATTGAATATTCTATTATATAACATTTCTACACACACTTACCTTTGCGCTGGGCTCTTCAATGCTTTCCTTCACTGGAATAGGGACTCTCTCGAGCAGTTTCTGAAGCTCAAGTTTTTCTTCCTGTCAATCAGAGCATAACAATCATGTTTGTTAATGCTCTTATTCTCCACTTCATACTGTCTTTAGGATTCAAGAGGTAGAAGTTTATTCAGATGTTTCAATTGGTTTGTTTAGACAAGTCACATACCTCTCTGACATTAATGTTTCTGAACTCAGAGGACAGCGAGAACACCCTGAAGAGCTCGATCTCACTCAGTGTGGGCTTCAGCAGCTGGTTGTAGGTCATTATGGACTCGTGGGTGATGTAAAAATGACTTGCGATGCGGCCCAGGTCTGTCACCTACAACAGAACATATTAGACAATTTAAACTACATCTGTTGCTGTCATTTAATAGTTTAATTGATGTGTTCAGGCAGACCTGCTGAAAACCATTATCCTGGATTGGGGATTTCTAGCTGGTACAATCTCAGCATTGATCATGCATATAAATCTTCTGGAAGTTCCCAGAGATGTTTAGAAAGGGGGGTTAATATGACAAATTGTGTGTACCTGAAAGCTGCCAGATCTCTTGTCGTATTTGACCAGGTTGTTCTTCTCCAGGACAGTGGCTGCTGTGTGCACCAGGTCCATCCTGCGTCGCTCCAGCAGTGGGTCAATGTTGCGGTCGTCATGGGAGACGCCATATAGAGTGGGGTTTCGCAACATCCGTACATACAAGTATGTGTAACCCAGCCAATTTACAGCATCCTAAAAACATTAACAAATCAGATTAAACGCTGAAACAGATGCTGAGTTTACAGAGCAATACTAATATTAGGCTAGTCATGTGCAAAACTATGTAATTTCAAAGTAACAAAACTTAAAAAGCATATTTTAATGATAGGATTCAGTAAAATGACCAAAACAATTTTTTTTTACTTTTTTGGGAAAAAAATACTATTAGGCATGTGCAAATTGAAAAGAGTCATATGATTGAAGTTGGTGTCCACCTGAGTTGACGTCATTCGCCACAGTCGCATTTTCAATGACATACGACTTGCAGTGACGGGAATATCCAATCTGTCCACTTACATGGCAAATGCACGTATCTGATTCAAATGTGCAAATCTACATATTTTCAGTATAATAAAATGTAAATATTTTATCAATATGCTTAGGTAAACAAGCAAAATAAAAGCTTTTTTTTAAATTCTAGAAACAAATACTAATATTAGGATGTGCAATAAAGTAATAAAACCTCTGTAATAAAACAAATCAACTTAATAAAATATGCTTCAATGAAAATTACAATATAAAAGCTTTTTTTTTATTTAGTGTAATGTTGTTGTCTTTATATCACCACATTTAATATTCATTCTACACTGTATAATAAGAGTTTATATATTCTATATTTTTTAAAAAGTGTCCCTCACTTGCAGATTATCATATTTTTAGGGTCCTTTTCATCAAAATGTTAGAAAACCCAAGTTAAATCTCCTTAAATGGACCACCAATAAAAAACAATTTGGCTGACTAATGAACTTACACCAGTACATTCAGACTCACCTTGACATTCTGCACGTTGCCCAACACGACCTCTGCATTGAGCATGTCCGGTAGTTTGGCCACCATCTGGCTCTCAATTGGCAGCTGCTGATTGAGCAGGGACAGGTAATACTGCAGCTCTCCATGAGAAGTGATCAGAATACCCTCTCCTTTAGAGTCATACTGCGGCCTGCCAGCACGACCCAGCATCTGTGCCACAAAGTTGTGTGGGAGTCAAGTTGTTACTTGAGGTCTATTTAACTTATCGAAACACAAAGTGTGTGTGGACATACTACTGACCTGTAGAATGTCCAGGGCTCCCAGCTCCGTCCATCTGCCTTTCTCTGGGCTGTACACCTGTGTGCCTTTGATTATGACAGTGTGTGCTGGCAAGTTCACACCCCAGGCCAGAGTGGCTGTGGACACCAATACCTACGAAACACATTCATTGTTCAGTTCAGACTTCTGTATTTTAGAATATGAAATAAACCAAAATGTTCCTGACATTCCTGAATGTTACGCACTAACCTGGATGTGGCGGTCAGCAAACAGATCCTCTACAAGTGTTCTGTCCACTCTGGTCATTCCAGCATGGTGAATAGCGAAACCGTAAGGCAACAGATCCTTCAGCTCCAGGTTCTGTCAGCAAAAAATAAACAGTTCAGTTAGGCTGCATTTACACTGCAGGTCTTGATGCCCAATTCCAATTTGTTGACTATGTCCAATTTTTTCGATCACCAGCTTACACAATCTTTTAAAAGTGACCCATATCTGATATCTGCATTTACACTATATAATTGACAAAACAACCCAATGTAGATGTACTGATACGGAAAAACCTGGGCATAAAAAGGAAGTGAAAACGGTGCGATTTGCAACGGAAGCAGACGAAATAATACAAGTTTTGCTTTCCGCACCATCTTTGAAGGTAAGCAAAACATTGGATTGAGGGCGCTCTTGCGCAGAAACTCAAAATATGCCCAGCCGCAGAAGAAGATAACACGCATCATATCGCTGTAGCTGAATAAACAGAAGATTGGAACGCTTTGATTAATTAAACATGACTAATAAACACATGACTGCCTTATTCTGTGTAAGAAGCCACATCATCTCACAGAAGGACGCTCAACTGTCGTTATGAAGTGAGTTTGGAGTAAAAACATGTTATTAAATGTTGTCTTTTGTTGGACAAAATGTTAATAAATGCTTCTCATGTCTAGAAAGATGTTTGACGCGTGTTGCTTTTTCAAATGTACATTATAAGCGACTCAAACTCGCAGTGCTTTCAGATGGATTAGCATTTGGAGCCATACTTCATCAGGGCTCCAGACTAACTTTTTTCACTAGGAGCACAGTGGCCCCCAACTGAAAATTTTAGGGGCACATCCAGAAAATTTAGGGGCGCACACCGTAAATCAACATGCTAACCAAATCTACTAATTTCCACTGTATTCCTAATAAATACTTTAATAATAGATGCAGAAATTACAATGTGCTGTTTCAAATTCAGTGTCACATTTTATTCTGCACTTTTGAAGATGCAACAACAAGGTAAACTGACAGCACCATCGCTGTCATGACAGTACAAATAGTAAACAAAATACCATACATTCAGAATAAAAAAAGTGCTTAGTAACAAATATTCATTGGTTTCCCTTCGTTTAGGATCCTTGCGTATATGATTTTGCATTCCTTTGTTGAAACGTCGGTGTCCCCATCGATCATAATTGATAAATACGGAGCATCCTTGATTTTCGTGTAAGTCTTCCCCTTCAGAGTAACCGCAATTACTTCAACGAATTGTGCGCATGCTGTATCGTTGTTGTATGTTTCGTTAAGTTTTAAGCCATTCTTCCTTTGAAGGTCGAGCTGGCTTTTGTATTTGGTAAAGGGTAGTTCCTCTTTAGCAACGAAGTAGGCCATGTTAAATTTCAACATCATCTCTGCCTCATCTGCGCTCTGATTTACAGTCATTTGTCTTCTAAAAGCAACCGGCAGTGGCGTTGCTTTTTGATTTATAAACATGTCACGGCATACTCGATGCTTTAGGCTGAGATTGTGTTTAATCAGTGTATTGTGTTTAAACTGCGAAGTGCCTGTACTATCGGCAAACTTTGTGTTCCCCGCAGTTCTGGGGTAGCTGCTGCAGTATTTGCAGTTCATATAGTTCGATTACTTATAGTACCTCAGCCAGCTGAATTCTTTCAGCCAGTCTTCTCGAAAATGGTGTGCGGGCTTTTTTCGCCACACCAACCTCTGACTCTGCATCATCATCCGACGGTGACACTGTAGACTCTGGCACTGGTACACTAGCCGCAGGTCGGAAGAAGGAATCAATAGTTTGCTTGCTCATAGCTCAGACGCACGCACATATCAGGTTGTGATGATATTTGTCTCTGTTTCCTTCCCACAGATGTTTACACGCGCGCTCGATTATCTCTAGGCCCCTCCCCCTCCACACATTTTAGCCACTTACAGTGGCCATTCCCTATTCGTCTCACACGCATTGGCCGCCTCACAGACAGGCATCACTCAATGAGACTCGAGTGTGTGCTCGTGTCTCATGAGTATGTGTGTGTGTGTGTGTGTTTGCGTGCGTGTGCGCTCGCGTCTCATTGATTATTTCATTGCTCATTTCATTGATCATTGACGTGCCCCTTCCACGTTTAATGTATAAAAAAAATACGGAGGGTGGGGGAGGCAAATTTACTGGTCGCACATGTGCGACTGGATGTAAAATTCAGTCACACTCTCAAATTTTGAGAGTGGTCATTTGGTCGCAGTCTGGAGCCCTGTTCATTGACAAGCTGCGCATAATAATAATAAAAATAAAAAAAAAGAAATCGCAGCCTTTGCGATTTCATAATCGCACTGAGAATCGCATTTAAGCGATAATCGCGTTCAAGTTCAATGTTATTTTTTGTATCGTGCGATATATCGTGCAGCCCTATCAGATTTATTTCCACATATGAATAAAGCCTGAAACCAATCTGAGAATATCAGAATATATATTCATGTGCTTTTTTCCTGCTTACACGTTCGTGGGTCATTTCTGATCTGTGCCACATGGGGGGGGAAGAGGGGGAATCGGAATTAAGTCACTTGAACCATGTAATGTAAATGCGGCCTTACAACCAGAACGTGAGGGAATCTGGGGACTTTTAATTGCACAAATTTTAGGGAAAATCTACAAAACAAATTTGGTGAAGATCTTTTCTGCACTACTAGCTGCTGGACATAATATTTGCTCAAACAACAGTATGATCTTGGGGTTGGACTAGCTGTTTATCAAATAATAGCAGACAAGAGGAATATTAGAAACTGGTAATTATTCTAATTAAATAATTAAAAATTGTCATTTTTGCAATTATAATTTATTTTATTATACCAATTTATTTTTGCAATCATAATTTAAACCACAATAATTGATTACAATTTATAATATTATAAATTATAATTTATTTATTTTTGTTATAATTAAACAAATAATTTGTCATTCAGTTTGGTACCACTAGTTCCACTAGATGTTTAATAAACTAATAAGCAGATTTTGCTGTGAACGACATGTTCAGATTCTGTGTAGGTCTTATTTCAAGTGTACATCAGTTTGAGGTTGTATCTTATGTACAGCATTTTCGTGGTAGTTGTGAGCTGACCTTGCACTGTTCGGCTTCAGTCCTCAAAACCTCAGTGGAGGCCGAACCCTCTCTCAGGAACAATCCCAGAGTGTCCTTCTCCAAACACATGTCCCTGATCGCACGGGCTGTCTTTCCTGTCTCCTTTCTTGAATGCACAAACACCAACACCTGGGAAAAAGAGAGAAATAAATGATAAGAAAGGACAAGATGACTGAAGAAACAGTATAATACATTTCAGGAGAAAGAACTAGTCCATTTATTGTGCTCATGTTCACCTGATTCTTTCCAGCATGTTCCATGATCTTCTCATAGACGATCTCATTCATAATCTGAAAGCGCTTGATGGCCTTCTTCTCTGTAATTCCTACATAGGTTTGTTCCAGAGGCACAGGTCGGAAACTAAAAAAAGAAAAGAAAACGCCCAACATATGTACTTTATTATACAAAAACTGAATTATTTCCCATTTCTCCACAGCAGCCTCTCATTTCTCACCTGTTGTCGAAATAGAAGAGTCCCTTGGATGAATCGACACGAAGGCAGTTCGCCACATCCTCGTAGTTAGGCAGTGTGGCGCTGAGGCCAATGAGCCTCACATCTTCCTGTGTCAGCTCCACATTGCGAATGGTTCGAGCAATCAGGGACTCCAGGACGGGGCCACGGTCGTCATGCAGCAAGTGGATCTCATCCTGCATGACAGAACAAGTTAACTTGGAAAAACATGAAAAATCTTTGAAAAAGGGAATCTGGGACTTCTAGATTACTTACAATAATCATAAGGCGCACAAGCTGCGTATATGTGCGCTCCCCTCCTTTCCGGGTGATGATGTCCCATTTCTCTGGGGTGCACACTATGATCTGGGTAGCGTTTATTTCCTCCTTACACAGCTGATGGTCTCCGGTCAGCTCAGAAACAGTGATGCCATAACTAGCCAAGCGCTGCAGATGGAGCAAAAAATTAATACGTCATCACAATTTTAAACAAATATATATTTGTAAATGTTAAATGTAATTCTATATTTAGTAATATATTTCAGTTTTTTTCCTATTGCCATTGAAAATAAGATTAAGCAGAGAAATTACAGGAATGATGGGGAAAATGTTTAGTTTTTTTTCTCTCCATCATGTTAGGTACTCCTACCTTGCCAAAGCTGCCCACCATCTCCTGTACCAACGAGCGCATGGGAGCGATGTAGATGATTTTAAAATCATCAACATTGATCGTGCCATCCATGTTAATGTGCTTTCCAATTTCTCTGAGCATTGCCATGAGAGCAACATTAGTTTTTCCAGCACCCTACAGGTCAAAGAGATGAAAAACAAAAATCCCTGAATTTCCTTAAGGAAAAATATCTAAGTTAAATATAAAAAGATTATTAAGTTCAATATTGCATCATATTTATGTCATCGCCTGGACTGTTGCGCCTTTTTCAGTAGACTAACCGTTGGAGCGCAAACCAGTAGGTTCTCATCTGTCTCCATGGTAGTTTTGAAGAGTTTACTCTGTATGCGATTCAGGGTTTTGAATCCTTCAAATCCAGCTTGAGCATATTTGGGCAACTTCTCAATAGCCACCAATGTCTGTGAGAGAAATGAGGGAAAACTTGTGAGACAAGTGAAAATACACAGAATAAATAAAAAAATTAAAATGCTGTTCAAAAGACTGGAGTCAGTAAGATGTTTTTTTTTTAAAATAAATAAATAAATGCTTTTATTCAGCAAGGATGCATTAAATTGATCAAAAGTGAAAATAAAGACATTTACAATGTTACAAAAGATAAATAAATAAATAAATGCTGCTCTTTTGAACTTTCTATTCATCAAAGAATAAAAAAAAAAAATAATTTCACGGTTTCCACAAAAATATTAAACTGTTTTAAAAATTGATAAATGTTTCTTGAGCACCAAATCAGCATATTAGAGTGATTTCTGCAGCATCATGTGACACAGAAGACTGGAGAAATGGCTGCTGAAAATCAGCTATTAGCTATGCCATCACAGAAATAAATGACACACACATATATATAAAAACACTCATATACACACACACAGAGTTCTTTTAAATTGTAATAGTATTTCACTGTTCATGTTGTTACTGTATTTTTAATCAAATATAAATGCAGAATTGGTGAGCATAAGAAACTTATTTAAATTGTTAATTTTTTTTATAAATCTTATAGACCCCAAAACATTGAACTGTTGTGTATTCTCGTGTGGCAATTTGATGTAATAACCAAACAACCAGACATCCTTTCCTGAACAAACAATTTAGCCCTAAACGTCTAAACAATAAATAAATAAATAATACCTCATCATCACCAAAGGGTTTGGGTTTGAGAGCGGGCACATGAACCTCCTCGTAGCCCTTCCTCTGTTTGCGGAAGGAGCCGTCAGGCAGCTGGCAGCGCTTGTTGGCCATGAAGTGACTGCCCTGAGAGAAGGCCAGATCTTCTAGATCTAGCAGTTGCTTTGAGGCCACAGGCTAGAGACAAAGATCACAGGGAAAAAAAAATCATCACATGAACATTAGGAGTAGGGGTCAAATTTAAATAGCAAGAACACTGTAAATTCTGGCTTGAAGCAGTAGATGTAGCTTGAAGTGGCGTTTACCTCTCCATGATCAATGTCCATAGACTCCAGATCATCCACACGAGACTTTCTCACTCTCTCACGGCGAGATCGCTCCTCCTGCAAGGAAACAGAAGATCGTAAGCCTACAGATCGATATTCTTCCTTAAACAGCTTAAATCTTACACTCAGCTAAACCAACTAAAAAAGGAGGGGAAGTTCTGACCCTGATAATGTCCTCTTTCTCAGTCTCCTGCAGCTGGTAAAGAACTTTGGAAAGATCCTGATCAGCTTCCATTTTATTCATGATCTTTTCCTTCTCAGCCTCACTTTGAGCACTGGCCAACATGGTGCAGTAGAGGACTGCATAGGGCAAGAAATAAAGAGCAACATGAAACAATGCTTCTAAAAACCTTGTAAATCTTTAAACTGTTCACAATAAGTCATACTGCTGACATATTCTCAGAAATCACAATCAATTTAGTCCGACAGAGTCCTAACCATTGCGATCTACTTACTCATTCGTCTGTGCTGCCGGAGGACCTTGATGAAGTCGAATGTGTTGAAGCCCAAAAGCAACACCAACTGGTTCTCACACTCTCTGTCATCACTGGCAGTCTAAACAAACGAAGAATGAATCAGCCACACATGAAGATATAAACAATCCTTAGTCTCCAAATACATGAGCATTCCCAAGCATTCCTTACTTTAAGGATCTCCAAGACTTCATCCGCTTTCTTCTGAGAAACTATGGCATCGTTGTAGAAGCGGCTGAGCTGACGCTGAAGCCAGAAGGCATCTATGTCTCGCGGGTGAAGATCTTTCTTTTTGGTCATCATTACATCGCCCGTGTTGCCCAGCTATGGAGAAAAGACCATGTTAGGCTGCTTGTTTAACTCTGTATAATTTTGCTGAGGGTCCCTAGTGTGTCCCGATTGAGAACCACTGCTCTATGTGCAGAAACACATGAGACATGTGACTTACATTAGCAGTCAGGGTGCTGCTTTCGTCTGCCTCCTCTCCCTCGCTGTCATCAGAGCCTTCATCCCGAACCTCTCCGTACTGATCCTCATCGCCCTCCTGCAGTTCAACAAAGTGCACATTAATGTCACCTCAAGAGCCAAAAACCACAATCTTGATCAAAAACAACCAGCATGCAGAAGCTCACCTCCTCATCCGACTCGAATTGCACATTGACTCCATAGGTTTCATCAATGTTGTCATCTGCAAAAAGAGAAAAGATGAAGCGTGACCTGGCTGAACATCATGATGAGGAAAGTTTGGACTCAGGTTGGACCTAAAATATTTACCCATATTCTGGAGCTCTTTGTCTCCACCATAGTCAGAGATCTTCTTTCCCAGGTTTACCAGGACGTGGTAGCGCGTGTCATCCGTAGGGCCCAGCAACTGCTCCACCTCCCTCCTCCTCTCTTTGTCTCTCATCTTGTCATTCTTCAGCACGGCCAACACCTCATCTGCAGCTCCACACAGGATATCTCTTGGCTTAGTGGAGAAAAAGAACAGCAATTTATGATGTGGTACATTAACCCAATGTCCACTGTTTACATCCATTAATATTAACATGGTTAAATTTTAAATATTTTAATTGATATATTGTATAATGGGCTTTTTTTCCCTGCAATGGCAAAGCTGAATTTTTCAGTAGCCTTTACTTCAGTCTTCAGCATCACGTGATCTAATATGCTGATTTGGTGCTCAAGAAATATCTCTTCTTGCTATCAATGTTGAAAACAGTTCTAGTGCATTTTTGTGGAAACTGATACATTTTTTCAGGATACTTTGATGAATAGAAAGTTCAAAAGAACAGCATTTATTTGAAACGGACTTTATTTATTTGAACTTTTGTAATATTATAATTGTATTTACTGTCACTTTTCATCAATTTAATGCATCGATTAATAAAAGTACTATTTTCTCAAAAAAAAAAAAAAAAATCTTACTGACCTCAAACTTTTAAACGGTAGTGTAAATGTAATTTGTCATCATCTAACATTCACTTAGTTATTTAAAAACACTAATTTGATAATCTCTAAATGAATATCCATTTTTCATACTCAAAGTTATAATAAATGCCTAAAGTCACTTTTCACATTTCAAATGATTAAGTTTAGTGTTTCATTTTAGTTTTTAGTATTGTCATTTTCTTTTCTTCTAACCTCTGTATAATGCTTATTAAAGTAGTGTTTATAAGCATAAATTTGTGTACAGCGGTAACCAAAGAAACGCTATACCGCCACTGTTACATAATTGCCATCCAATGTCAGAGTGTGATTTTACATTTTCATTCAGTCCGTCTGCTGTTTTTGTTTTGTGCAGGTATGCTTTATGTTGCATAATTTCAGAAAGCTAAAAACAGACCATTCGTTTTTTCTTAAAATCTTGAAATTATGCAATTTTTTTTTATTCAAATACAACTGCTAATGCTACATGTGTGTAACATCTAAGGTTGCAAAGGGGCGGAAAAACTTTCCATGGGAAGTTAAAGGGTCATGAAACCCCAAAACACTTTTTTTGAGATGTAAACAGATAAGTATAGGCTGCACATCATTGAAAACACTAAAGGTACTCATTAATGTTATTCATAAGTGAAAAATAGTTATTTTTGCATTTTTCAGAGCGATTTCTGTCTTCCGATTTGAAAAGCTGAGTCGGAGCAACGTCACAAAATCTGACATAATCGTGTACTTTCGGCCCAAGTATGGGCATGGTCGAACATGCTGATGTAGACCGTTTCGAGCGATTCTCAACATATATTCATGACATAAAGCTCATTTAATCCAATCACTGCGCTGTAGTATGCATAAGATTATAATTGAGGTATTATGCATGAGGAAGTATCACTTTTCTCGCCTCGGTCTCTTGTCATTCAGAGACATATCGTTGGTCTTCGTTTCCTCAGAGCTACAACACAATGTGTTTCCCTGCGACGCGACCAGAGCAGAGGTTTGTGTGCATGTGGATTGCTTTGCTGTCATCTATCAGCAGTCCAGCACATATGGAAAATATGTTCGCGTGAGATCGCATTACAGCAGAGAATTCAAATGTCACAAAAGTGCTGTTCATTCACCTCTGCCTGCTCTAGCTGCGTTCAAACA